>JAXCGZ010007166.1:0-5000 GCA_037179515.1 Halocaridina rubra | reverse complement strand
CTTACTAATAATAATAATAATAATAATAATAATAATAATAATAATAATAATAATAATAATAATAAAAATAATAATAATAATAATAATAAAAATAACAATAATAATAATAATAATAATAATAATAATAATAATAATAATAATAATAATAATATAATGATATTAATAATAATAATAATAATAATAATAATAATAATAATAATAATAATAATGATAATAATAATAATAATAATAATAATAATAATAATAATAATAATAATAATAATAATAATAATAATAATAATAATAATAATAATAATGATAATAATAATAATAACAATCATAATCATAATCATAATAATAATAATAATAATAATAATAATAATAATAATAATAATAATAATAATAATAATAATAATAATAATAATGATAATAATAATAATAATAATAATAATAATAATAATAATAATAATAATAATAATAATAATAATAATGATAATAATAATAATAACAATCATAATCATAATCATAATCATAATAATAATAATAATAATAATAATAATAATAATAATAATAATAATAATAATAATAATGATAATAATAATAATAATAATAATAATAATAATAATAATAATAATAATAATAATAATAATAATAATAATAATAATAGTAATAATAATAATAATAATAATAATAATAATAATAATAATAATAATAGTAATAATAATAATAATAAGATTAATAATAATAATAATAATAATAACAATAACAATCTTAATCATAATCATAATAATACTAATAATAATAATAATAATAATAATAATAATAATAATAATAATAATAATAATAATAATAATAATAATAATAATAATAATAATAATAATAATAATAAATATATTTCAATTGTGGGCTCCATCGCGGGTCTGTCTCATCCCTAGTCGAGCAATCTACCTCTAATCTACCGTGATCTTTCTCTCACACACACTCAGGCACATGGACAAGGGAATGTTCAGAAATATTTATGTAACCTATGTGAGGCCAAAACTTAAATATGGAGCACCCTTTTGGAATCCGTACTTGAAAAAGCACGTAGATAAGCTGGAAAATTTTCAAAGACATGCCATGAAACTGGTGCAAGAAATACGCAATCTCAGTTATGATGTAAGGCTGAGGGAATTAGACTTACCATCACTCGAAGCTAGAAGGTTGAAGGAGGATATGGTGGCAGTCTTTAAATTCCTTCATGTTTATGATAAAGTGGATAGGGATCGATATTTTGATATGGCTGGCACTAGAACTAGAGGTCATAGTTTGAAGATTTGAAAGAAAACTTTGCAGAATGTAAGGAAGTACTTTTTAAGTGTAAGAGTAGTTGATAACTGAAATTCGCGAAGCGAAGAGGTAGTTAATGCTAATTCAATATCATTAGTTTTAAGGACAAGTATGATAAGTATCACTAAGTACAAAGTGGAACCGATCAGGAGACGGATAGTTATGAGCTTTGTGCTCTTTCCCGTAAACACAATTAGGTAATTACACACACGCATACAACACACACACACACACACATACACACACACACACACACACACACACACACACACACACACACACACACACACACACACACACACACACACACCGCGCGTTCAGTGACACACGGAATTGCTCCTCTTAAATTTTAGTTTCGAGTGACTAAAGTGCTTAGTGGAAAACTTTACCATAATTTCCAAAAATACGAAATCGTGCAGAGTATTGTGAGTACAAAAACTAATATTTGTTGTAAGGCGAGACTGTTCATATTAAAGGAAAAAAATTGAGAACTTTTTCGTGAGAAGAGAGAGAAGCTGCCGCCCAGTTTCTGCCTTGAGGGAAATCTAGAAGAGTTGCCAGACGTGGAGCCTCACACCACATTACCTAATTTTTTGTGTAAACTGGGGAAAGCTCTTGAGCCGTTTTACCTGATCCTGTGGTTCTATATATTGTTAAAAACAGTATCCTTCCCATTTATATTAACTAGTTAGTTAGTTTGATACACGAAAAAATTGAATAATAAAAGAAAAAAAATTACCAAATACCCACCCGTCAACAGTACTGAGTTAAGTTGCCAAGTAGTACAGCAGTCCTATTTTCTTCATTTTTTTTTTTTTTTTTTGCTTTTCTTTTAGCTTTCTCGTTTGCTATTTTGTTATTTTGTATATATATTGAGTTAAATGTAAAGTCTAAATCCCGTGATAACATATCTTGGTTAGCAAGTCAGTTTATCAGTTAGGAAGAATATATAACAGAAACAGGTGGGTGCCACCTCGAACACAAATTCGAATTTTCCTTCAGGCTTGACTTTTGTTTTTCTTTTTCTTTTTATACGTAAATTACCATGGTCAAGTTTTTAAGTTAAGATGTGTGTTACCAGAAAGGAGACAAACTGAGTCACTAAATAGCACTTATATGGAGATATAAAAATTCTGTGTGAAGGTAAATTAGAAGTTTTTCTCTTTTCTTTTTTTTTCTGTTTTTTTTCCTCTTTCTCGTCTTCTTTCTATATTCTGTGAGAGGGAGAACATAAAAATGAAGCCATCTCTGTCCCAAACCTCTCCCACCCATGGGTCGGGAGAAGGGGTAGTCATCAGAGGACTTAAACAGAGAATCAAGAAGCTAGAGGAAATGGTTACAAGCCTTGATGATAAAATTCGGAATATGGATGGAGAAATGAAAGAGAATGAAACACTCAGAGAACAAATAAGATCTTTGGAGGAAGCAAATAAAGCACAAGGGCAGGAGAGAAAGGAACTAGAAAAAAGAATAAAGAAGCTGGAAGGGGAAAAGAGTCAACTAGAATCTAGAATTTCTAATCAAGAAGATAAAAACAAACAGCTAAATGACAACCTAAAGGAATTAGATGTTAGTTCACTGCTATCTTCTGAGAGAGACGAGATTGCTGCTTGGAATGTTCAGATTAAGGAAAACATTGAACAGTTCAGAAAAGAGTTCCAGGAGCTGAATATGGAAAATGATGCCATGAAAACGTCCTTTGCTGATGCACTAAAGGGGAATGTGGCAGTAAAAGAGGCTGTAAAGGTGGTGGCACTGGAAAACATACAAACAGTTGACTATAAAGAGACAGTAATCGAAAAAATGAAAGACGTTGTGATGGAAAGGGCAAACCCACTCATCAGACAGGCACTTGATAAGGAGAAGACAGTGGTAATCTCAGGCATAAGTGAATCCCAGGAGCCAACATGGCAGGGGAGACTTGAAGAAAATAAAGCTAGGGTTGTAGACCTGATAAGAAAGCTTGGAGTAGTATGTGGTCCTGAGGATATTGTAAACATACACCAACTAGGTAAATATTCGAGGGAAGGAAAGCCGAGACCAACAAAAGTAACCTTTGAGAGAGGGGAGACATGTAGGGAAATATTGTTGAGAAAAAAAAGTCTAAAAGACCTTCAAGAATGCAAAGAAGTGTTCATTAGACGATACAGAACACAGGAAGAGATGGGAAAGATCAAAAACTTGTTGCAAGAGGCAAGAAGGTTAAATGATGAAAGAAATGAAGAAGAGAAGAAAAATTTTCGTTACGGAATACTTCCAGACAAAGGGGAGATAAAGAAGATAATGACAGAAGATCAGGGGATGGGGCCTCATTAAGATTGTTATACACAAATGCTGATGGATTAGCTGGTAAGGCAGTAGAATTAAAAGATAGGATTCACAACAGTAAGGCAGATATAGTAGCAATTACAGAGACTAAGTTGAGTGAGGACATAAACAGTGTCACAGTTTTTCCTAAGGGCTTCAGAATACTAAGGGTCGAAAGATCTGAGAGGACTGGTGGAGGGATAGCACTGCTCATAAGTGAGAGGATTCAAGTTGAAGAGATAAACTTGGCTATAGAAAGTGAGTTCAGGGAATTTCTTGTTGCTCGCATAAATACTGGGTCAGAGAGCATTATAATAACTGTTGTATACAACCCACCAAGGAACCAAAATAGGCTTGAAATTTATGAGGAAAGTCATATAGGTACGATTGAAGTCATAAACTCAGTTGTTAACATGGCGCGGGAGAAAAAATGTAGGATTTTGATTATGGGAGACTTTAATCATAAAGAGATAGATTGGATAAATCTTGACCCACACAGTGGGGAGGACTCCTTTGGGGCAAGATTCCTAGATTGCGTACAAGGGAATTTCCTACACCAACATGTAATGGAACCAACAAGAGCCAGGGGTGGGGATGAGCCATCACTACTTGATCTGGTGTTCACAGATAATGTGTTGGATATTGAAAATATTGAGTATGAACCACCAATTGGAAAGAGTGACCACTGTGTGTTGTTGATGGAGTATATCATTGAAGACATTCTTCCTGAGAGTAGAGGCACTGAGGACATGAGGAGGAACTATCAGAAAGGAGATTACATCAAAATGAATGAGCTTTTTGCAGTTATTGACTGGAGAACCTTATTTTGCAACAAATCTGTACAAGAAATGTATGACATCTTTTGTGAGAAATATGGGAAGATTGTAGATTGCTGCATACCTGTCACCAAAGTAGGTGTAATTCATGCCAGAGAGAAATGGTTCGATAATGGGTGTAAAAGAGCTAAGGAGTGGAGAGACAAATGCTGGAAAAGGTATAGGAGGAGAAAAAACATAAATGCCTGGCAAACCTACAAAAGAGCAAGAAATGACTACCTAAGTAAAAGGAGAGAGGCAGAGAAAGATTATGAGAGGGACATCACCAGGAAGGCGAAAGAAAATCCCAAGCTTTTCCACAGCTTTATCAGAGGAAAACTGAAGGTAAAAGAACAGGTTTTAAGGCTAAAGAGAGCGGATGGAAGCATCACTGAGACGGACGAAGAGATCTGCAAAGAATTGAACAAGGAGTTTCAGTCAGTATTTACAGTAGAAAATACCCCACCCCCTCAGATTGCAGTGATAGAAGCTCAAGGGCCGGTATTAGAGAACATCAACCTTACAGCCACAGAGGTATGCAAAGCGCTGATGGATTTAGATGTTCATAAA
>JAXCGZ010007165.1:7500-14015 GCA_037179515.1 Halocaridina rubra | reverse complement strand
TGTGTGTGTGTGTGTGTGTGTGATTTCCTAATTGTGATTACCTAATTGTGTTTACGGGAAAGAGCCCAAAGCTCGTATCTTCCCGTCTCTGATCGTTCCATTTTAGACTTAGTGATACTTATCATACCTGTCCTTAAAACTATGGATTGAGATAGCATTAACTACCTCCTCGCTTAGCGAATTCCAATTATCAACTACTCTTACACTGAAAAAGTATTTCCTTACATCCTGCAAAGAAGTATGTTATTTATACATAACCACATAGATTGTAATGTTATCAACTGCAATATGACTGGGAGTGCCCATGTGCACATGTCCCCATGTACAATTATCTGAATAAATAAATAAATAAAAAAAAAAAATTCTTACGAAGCTTCAAACTATGACCTCTAGTTCTAGAGCCAGCATATCGAAATATCGTTCCCTATCCACTCTATCATAACCATGAAGAATTTAAAGACTGTCACCATATCCCCCCTTACTCTTCTAGCTTCGAGTGATGGTAAGTCTAATATCCTCAGCCTCTCATCATAACTGTGATTGCGTATTTCTGGCACCAGTTTCGTGGCATGACTTTGAACTTTTTCAAGCTTAGCTATGTGTGTGTGTGTGTGTGTGTGTGTGTGTGTGTGTGTGTGTGTGTGTGTGTGTGTGTGCGTGCGTGCGTGCGTGCGTGCGTGCGTGCTTGGCTCTGCGTGTGTGTGTATGTGCACACACAATACACAGAAGTCTCACAAATATGCTAACAGAAAAATTGACAAACATCTACAGAAATATAACCTCTATGTAGAGATAATATACAGGCTTGTATAAATTTGGATTTTCATTTATGTATTATTATTATTATTATTATTACTATCATCATCATTATCATCATCATCATCACCATTATCATCATTATTATATTTATTATTGTTAATTATTATTATTTTTTATTATTATTATTATTATCATTATTATTATTATTATTATTATTATTATTATTATTATTATTATTATTATTATTATTATTATTATTATTATTAATCACTATCACTATCACTATTACTATTACTATTATTACTATTATTATTATTATTATTATTATCTTTCATGAGTATGTGCATGTGTATAAATATGCTCATGCATGTGCACGCACACTAAGCTGTAAAACACTGATACATATTAGAGGACGCCAAGTGTGTTTCATGAAAATAGTTATTCTGAATTTAAGAAATTAGGCGAAGTCGGTGTTATTTGTGTATGAGAGATTGTAATACTAACCTTTTCTCCTTATATGGATATAAGGGAGTGCCTGCGCACCCACGTACCCTTGCAACGCCTTTGAACCATTTTAAGCTACAATTGTCCCCCTTCATATGGGGGTGGACATTAGGTAATGTCTTTAATACCAAATAAAAGTGTCTACAAGATATTGTACTCCGAGTTAGTCAAGATTTTTTATATAGCATTACATAAAGTCAAACACGAGAGAGAGAGAGAGAGAGAGAGAGAGAGAGAGAGAGAGAGAGAGAGAGAGAGAGAGAGAGAGAGAGAGAGAGAGAGAGAGAGAGAGAGAGAGAGACATAGTGATAGCTAGACTTATAGATAGATAGATCGATCGATCGATCGATCGATCGATCGATGCGATCGATCGATAGATAGATAGATAGATAGATAGATAGATAGATAGATAGATAGATAGATAGATAGATAGATAGATAGATAGATAGATAGATAGATAGATAGATAGATAGATAGATAGATAGATAGATAGAGAGAGAGAGAGAGAGAGAGAGAGAGAGAGAGAGAGAGAGAGGAGAGAGAGAGAGAGAGAGAGAGAGAGAGAGAGAGAGAGAGAGAGAATAAGAAAAAAGAGACAATGATGTCAGCGCATTTTTTGGGCGCAGATTTTATGATGCGGGTAAACTCAATTGCCCTGGAGTTTAAACTCTCTCTCTCTCTCTCTCTCTCTCTCTCTCTCTCTCTCTCTCTCTCTCTCTCTCTCTCTCTCCATCTATGTACATATCTTTTCTCCTCTGTATAAGTATTAGGAATTTAATATAATGCTAAGTAATGATAATAATAATAATAATAATAATAATAATAATAATAATAATAATAATAATAATAATAATAATAATAATAATAATAATAATAATAATAATAATAATAATAATAATAATAATAATAATAATAATAATAATAATAATAATAATAATATGATGATGATGATGATGATGGTCCAGTCTTACATCATGGATTCCCTTTGGCATTAAGGGCTAGGATGATTCTTTCTTGCGAAGGACTATGGTTTTGTCAATGTGACCGTTACCCTGAGTTAATGCCCTTTCTAACCTCACACCGTGGCGGGTCTCGAACCGATAACTTGATGAATTGAAGCTGTGCTTGTATCCACCAGGCCACTGCGTCCACCCAATAATAATAAAAATAGTAGTAACAATAATAATAATAATAATAATAATAATAATAATAATAATAATAATAATAATAATAATAATGAACTGTGCGAGTTGGGGGACGGTCTGTTGCAAGTGAATGAGAGATAGAAGATTGCAAATAGTTCGTATGGCTTCTCTTCGCCAGTATCATTTCTGTAGGGAGTTAATGGTGGAACAGTTTCATCAAATTCGCGGTTTTGGACAGGAAAATATATATATATATATATATATATATATATATATATATATATATATATATATATATATATATATATATATATATATATATATATATATATATATATATATCTCGTGTGTGTGATTACCTACTTGTAATTACCTAATTGTGCTTACGGGAAAGAGCACAAAGCTCCTATCTTCCCGTCTCCTGATCGGTACCATTTTGTACTTAGACATATTAATCATACCTGTTTTTAAAACTATGGATTGAGTTAGCATTAACTACCTCCTCGCTTAGCGAATTCCAATTATCAACTACTCTTACACTAAGAAAATACTTCCTTACATCCTGCAAAGAAGTTTTCTTACGAAGCTTCAAACTATGACCCCTAGTTCTAGTACCAACCATATAAAAAAATCGATCCCTATCGACTCTATCATAACCATGAAGGAATTTAAAGACTGTTACCCTATCCCCCCTATATCTTCTAGCTTCGAGTGATGGTAAGTCTAATTCCCCCAGCCTCTCATCATAACTGAGATTGCGTATTTCTGGCACCAGTTTCGTGGCATGTCTTTGAACTTTTTCAAGTTTAGGTACGTGCTTTTTCAAGTGCGGATTTCAAAATGGGGCTGCACATTCAAGTTTTGGCCTCACATAGGTTACAAAAGTATTTCTGAACATTTCCTTGTCCATGTGCCTGAAGGCTCCCCTTATATTTGCTAAGAAAGCATATGCTAACTTTATTATGTCCTTTATATGCATTTCTGGAGACAAATCTGCCAGTATGTTTACTCCTAGATCTCTCATTTTCTCTCCCTTGAAGTTGTACTCCTGCCACAGAGTAGACAAGCTTGGGCCTTCTTGCACTTGTACCCTTTCTCATTACCTTACATTTTGAAGTATTGAATATCATTAGCCACTTCTCTGACCACTCATGGAGACTATTTAGATCTTCCTGAAGTTCTCTATCATTGTTTTTGTTTCTTACTTTCTTCACAATCTTTGCATCATCTGCAAACATATTCATGAATGAATTTACAGACTCTGGTAAGTCAGGGTACCACTTGCACGCTTTTAACCCCTTGAGGACCACCAGGAAGGAAGGGTAAGGAAAACTAGACTAAAACAAATTTATGAATATATAAAAATGAAAAATAAATTGATGAAGAAAATACGGAAGGGAAAACTAATAAAAAGAAAGGATCTTACTGATTACCAGCAAGGACTTGGCTTCCTTTCAGAACCACACCAGCGTGTGTTGGGGTCACGCTGGAGAGGCTGAGGAACAGGTTCTCAATCTCTTGAGCTCATGGCTTGACAATGAGCTTGAGTTGTTGCCTGATTATCTAGGAGGAGGGTACTGGCTGATGATGTTCAGTAGGCTGTCTATGAAGTTTACTGTTGCTACTCTGATTATGTAGCTAGCAACCTGAAGGGCATTTGGATCCATGCTAGGTGTTACTGGGGCACTAGTCTTCTGTCGAATTTCAAAAAATACTTCATATTCAAGGATGTATTGGAGAAGTGGATGAGACGTGGCTCCCTAATAGAAGGTGCACTCCTTAACAAGATCTTCTGCTATTCACCAGGTGCACTTGTATCCTAGTCTCAGTTGGTGCAAGTTGACCGCTGTGCTTCTGTGGAGGCTCTTGGGCAGGGTGATGCGCCGCAGATTGGTGGCAGCTTTGTACCACCAGGTGGAGGGAGAACCAGTGTCTGTTCATAAGTTGTGTTTGACTAGAAATAGGTTAAGGAGTGACCTGGAAGCTTGGTCTTGATCTGGAGAGTCCCAGGAGGCAGGGATATTTATATCTCTGAATGGAGGAAGGCTTGTTTAGCAGCTTAGTTGGCTTATTCTTTTCCCTTGATGCCGACATGGCTGGGAATCCAAGCCAGGGTGACAGCTTTTCCAATGCTGGCTTCCCTGTGGTAAAGGTGAAGAGTGTTGGTAATAAATCTCTCATTGCCTTAAAGAAGTGGTTTCTTGATGGTCTTTAAGGCGCCTTTAAAGTAGGTGAGAATAAGGACTTGGTCAGTTCCTTTGCTGGTGATCGAGGGCTAGCCGGAAGTCGCCACCGGCAAGGCAGGGACTTTGAGCCGTGGTGGTTTTGGCCACTGAGAGGGTTAATCTTTGTAGAGATCTGAGTTTTAGTGGCATAAGGTTGGATCCAACTGGAAGTTTTCTCTCTTGGTCCACATTGGGGTTGCTAGCATGGGCTGCATGGCATTATTTTGAATTACCCCTATATTGTCCCATTGTTGGTCTTCCAGGAACCAAAGGGTGGGACAGGCATAGTCTACAAGGCTACGTATGGCTTGCACATAGAAGATTCTGAAGAGACTAAAGGATGCGCCGTCCTATAGGCCAGACATCTATTGAAGGACAGTTTGGCGCAGTTTGCATTTATCGTGCAAATGTTGCATCTCGGGTCCGAAATATAGTGGGCTATCGATGTATACACCCAGGTAAAGGTGCTTGGTAACCTAGTCCACAGGCTCGTTACCTATGACCAGTCTAGTGTATGGTCTCCATTGGAGGATATCATCATTATTATCATTATCATTATCATTATCATTATCATTATTATTATTATTATTATTATTATTATTATTATTATTATTATTATTATTATTATTATTATTATTATTATTATTATTACAATGATGATGATGATGTTGATGATGACAGTAAGGGTTACTGTGGTGCCACTCATATAAAAATTTTTTTAAAAAACCGCTACCAGTCAGTCAGAATAAGAGATGTAGTTTCAAGTCGCAAGAAGGTATTGTTTGGGGTTCCTCAGGGATCGATCCTAGGACCTATACTTTTTCTAATATATGTAAACGATCTAGTAAAATATTTACCTAACTGTTATGTCATTCAATATGCTGATGATACTCAAATCTTAATTGAAGGAGAAATTAATGATTTAGAAAATATTATTCGTAGAGCAGAAGAAATTTTGTATATGGCTAAACGTTATTTTCTAAAAAATGATCTGTTACTTAATGAAACTAAAACCCAATCTATTCTTATCGGATCCAGACAATTATTATCAGAAGTTGGTGACAATCTTCATATAAATTTTAACGGTAATATCATTAAGCCAATGAACTCGGTAAAAAACCTAGGTGTCTATTTTGACCGTTACATGAATTTTGAAATGCATATAGATGAAATTTATAAAAATGTAATGGGTACTCTAGTATATCTAAATAGGGTAAAAGACTCATTTGAAACATCAACTCGTATAATAATTGTCCAGTCCTTAGCTATGAGTTTAATTAATTACTGTCTCAAAGTTTGGGGATGTACAAATAAGACTCAATTACAAAGAATACAAAAGTTACAAAACTTTGCAGCACGAGTGGCTGTTGGCAACGTAAGAAAATACGAGCACATTTCTCCTGTTTTAAAAGATCTAGAATGGATAAAGATTAAAGATAAATATGTTTTTTATATATGTACCTTTGTTTTTAATATACTAAGAAACAATCTTCCTGATTGCTTGTATAAATTTTCTACAGTAAACTCAGTTACTGGGTTAACTACCCGTCAAGGGGAAGATTTATTAGTACGAAGGTCTAAAACTGATATTGGCTCAAGAGATATAAACATTCGTGGACCTCATTTATATAATCAGCTTCCCAGTGAACTAAAAAATGCTGGTTCAGTGTATACTTTTAAATGTAATCTTAAGAAGTTACTCTTAAAGGAAGATTTTACTTGTAATTTTTAATGGTACACTTATCTTTATGATTTGTTTGTTTTAGTATGTCTATATTGTACACCACAGATGTCTATCTGGAATATATATGTATTTTATTTGAATACCCAATGTACATTGGAAATAAAGGTTTATTATTATTATTACTCTCTCTCTCTCTCT
>JAXCGZ010007165.1:0-2500 GCA_037179515.1 Halocaridina rubra | reverse complement strand
TCCTTGTCCATGTGCCTGAAGGCTACCCTTACATTTGATAAGAATGCATATGCTGCCCTTACTATGCCATTTATATGTATTTCTGGAGACAAATCTGCCAGTATGTTTACTCCTAGATCTCTCTCATTTTCTGTCTCTTGAAATTGTACTCCAGCCACCGAGTAGTCAAGCTTGGGCCTTCTTGCACTTGTACCCATTCTCATTACCTTACATTTTGAAGTATTGAATTTCATTAGCCACTTTTCTGACCACTCATGCAGATTATTTAGATCCTCCTGAAGTTCTCTACCATTGTTCTCGTTTTTTACTTTCTTCACAATCTTTGCATCATCTGCAAACATATTCATGAATGAATTTACAGACTCTGGTAGGTCATTTACATATACAAGGAACAAAAGTGGCCCTAAAACTGAACCCTGTGGAACTCCACTACTAACTCTTCTCCATTCAGACACTGAGTGTCTTACTCTAACCCTCTGTTCCCTTCCTTCTAAGTAAGTTTTTATCCATTCCAAAACATTTCCACCTATTCTAGCCATTGATTGCAGCTTCCTAATAAGTCTCCCATGTGGAACAGTGTCAAACGCTTTCTGGAAGTCTAGGAATATGCAATCTGCCCAGCCCTCTCTTTCCTGTAAGATTTGGCTTACCTCATCATAAAATTCTAATAAGTTTGTTACTGTTGATCTACCTTCTCTGAAGCCATGTTGCCTCACTGACAAAAAGTTGAAGGATTCCAAGTGAAGAGAGATATGTTTCCTTAGTAGTTTCTCCATAACTTTGCAAACTATGCTGGTCAAGGAAACTGGTCTATCGTTCAGAGCCGTATCCCTCCTTCCCTTTTTGAAGATAGGTATCACATTTGCTTGTTTCCAGCATCTTGGAATCTCCCCGGACTCCAGTGACTTTTTAAATATGATACTTAGTGCCACTGATATTGAGTTTGCGCATTTTTTAAGCACATGAGGGGATATGTCATCAGGACCTGTAGCTTTATGAACATCTAAATCCATCAGCGCTTTGCATACCTCTGTGGCTGTAAGGTTGATGTTCTCTAATACCGGCCCTTGAGCTTCTATCACTGCAATCGGAGGGGGTGGGGTATTTTCTACTGTAAATACTGACTGAAACTCCTTGTTCAATTCTTTGCAGATCTCTTCATCCGTCTCAGTGATGCTTCCAACCGCTCTCTTTAGCCTTAAAACCTGTTCTTTTACCTTCAGTTTTCCTCTGAAAAAGCTGTGGAAAAGCTTGGGATTTTCTTTAGCCTTCCTGGTGATGTCCCTCTCATAGTCTCTCTCTGCCTCTCTCCTTTTACTTAGGTAGTCATTTCTTGCTCTTTTGTAGGTTTGCCAGGCATTTATGTTTTTTTCTCCTCCTATACCTCTTCTAGCATTTGTCTCTCCACTCCTTAGCTCTTTTACACCCATTATCGAACCATTTCTCTCTGGCATGAATTACACCTACTTTGGTGACAGGTATGCAGCAATCTACTATCTTCCCATATTTCTCACAAAAGATGTCATACATTTCTTGTACAGATTTGTTGTAAAATAAGGTTCTCCAGTCAATAACTGCAAAAAGCTCATTCATTTTGATGTAATCTCCTTTCGGATAGTTTCTCCTCATGTCCTCAGTGCCTCTACTCTCAGGAAGAATATCTTCAATGATATACTCCATCAACAACACACAGTGGTCACTCTTTCCAATTGATGGTTCATACTCAATTTTTTCAATATCCAACACATTATCTGTGAACACTAGATCAAGTAGTGATGGCTCATCCCCACCCCTGGCTCTTGTTGGTTCCATTACATGTTGGTGTAGGAAATTCCCTTGTACGCAATCTAGGAATCTTGCCCCGAATGAGTCCTCACCACTGTGTGGGTCAAGATTTATCCAATCTATCTCATTATGATTAAAGTCTCCCATAATCAAAATCCTACATTTTTTTCCCGTGCCATGTTAACAACTGAGTTTATGACTTCAATAGTACCTATATGACTTTCCTCATAAACATCAAGCCTATTTTGGTTCCTTGGTGGGTTGTATACAACAGTTATTATAATGCTGTCTGACCCAGTATTTATGCGAGCAACAAGAAATTCCTTGAACTCACTTTCTATAGCCAAGTTTATTTCTTCGACTTGAATCCTTTCACTTATGAGCAGTGCTATCCCTCCACCAGTCCTCTCAGATCTTTCAACCCTTAGTATTCTGAAACCCTTAGGAAAAACTGTGACACTGTTTATGTCCTCACTCAACTTAGTCTCTGTAATTGCTACTATATCTGCCTTACTGTTGTGAATCCTATCTTTTAATTCTGCTGCCTTACCAGCTAATCCATCAGCATTTGTGTATAACAATCTTAATGAGGCCCCATCCCCTGATCTTCTGTCATTATCTTCTTTATCTCCCCTTTGTCTGGAAGAACTCTGTAATGAAAATTTTTCTTCTCTTCTTCATTTCTTTCATCATTTAACCTTCTTGCCTCTTGCAA
>JAXCGZ010007164.1:12500-14044 GCA_037179515.1 Halocaridina rubra | reverse complement strand
CTTTGAGAGATTGGGTGGCTTAGGATGGACATGAAGTTCATATATAATATTTGTCTTTTAGTTTTTAAAATAAATCATGGAATATTACCGGAATGGCTCTTCTCATTGCCAACAGTTAATCAAGTGCGTATCAATAACGTCAACACCAGATATCAGAATTCTTTTTACGTGCCCAGAACTTCCACTGATATTGGGGCAAGAGCCTAAATGTAATGGGCCCGAGACTTTGGAACTCTTTACCCGCAAACTTAAGAAGCTGCCAAACATTACCCTCACTTAAATCTCATCTTTTAAATCACCTACTTAATAAGTGATTTTAGTCTCATTATTATCCTCCCATGTGGTAGACGAAGTGTACGTATGCTTATTTTAATGTGTAAATATTTTGATTTTGTGGCTTTGCAAATTTCATTTGTTTTATTTTGACATTTTACATTGTAATTTGTAATTAGATTAATTATCATGTAATAGCCATTTTTGATGGAATAAAGTTTTTGACTTTGACTTTGACTTTGACTCTCTCTCTCTCTCTCTCTCTCTCTCTCTCTCTCTCTCTCTCTCTCTCTCTCTCTCTCTCTCTCTCTCTCTCTCTCTCTCTCTCTCTCTCTCTCTCTCTCTCTCTCTCTCTCTCTCTCTCTCTCCACACCTTGCTGACGATTCTACCCTTCATTTTTCCTCTGCCTTTTCTTCACAGTCTCCAAATTTCTAAATTTGCTTCCAAAAGCTTGGGGGTTTTTGTTTCCTTTTCGTCATTAGTTTTCCTCTTTATAGTTACTTTAAATCTACAGAGGTCTGATCCCTCCCTGCTTAGAATACTGCTTGGATATCTGGGTTCTTCTTCATATACTGATTCCCTTGATATGGGTTCAATCTAAGGCAGTCAGACTCATTAATGATCCTTCTCTTACTTTTGAATTGGATTCATATTTTATTTTCCGTAAAGTATCATTCCTTTCTCTTTTCTGTCGCTACTACTTCCATCACTGCTCTGATGAGTTACCGAGTTGCATTCCTACCCCACTACCGAGGCCGCGTAACACTCGCCAAGCGGCCTCGTCTCACAGGTACTGTGTGGAGATTTGTACTCGCGGATTGGTCGGCTCATTGACTGCTTCTTTCCAACCACCTCCAGACTCTGGCACTCTCTTCCTCCATTTGTCTTCCCTAATTCTTATAAACTATCTCCCTTCAGAAAAAGGATCTATCCTCATGTCAGGGCCTAATCCTGAAATATTTTTATGTCCTCAGTACTTCGACTATTCTTCGAGCCTATCCTTTTGCTGTTGTGTTTCATTACCTTATTTCTGCCTTGTCCTTAACCTTCTATTTTTTCTTCGTCTTGATGTTTTCTTCGTGTCTGGGCCTTTATTAATGTGGGCAACATTCTTTCCTGTCCCGGTGTCACACTCATAAAAGAAAACAAAGAACATATTAATTCTTATGTATAATAATTCATTTTAACTATCACTGTTACACCTTCATTTGGTTATCACATGGTTGACTCAGATATCACAAGCGTGTTGAAAGATGGCTGATTTTTTCTG
>JAXCGZ010007164.1:2500-10000 GCA_037179515.1 Halocaridina rubra | reverse complement strand
AAACAGAAAAGAGTAAAAAAAAAAAAAACAT
Source organism: Halocaridina rubra (assembly GCA_037179515.1). Lineage (NCBI taxonomy): Eukaryota > Metazoa > Arthropoda > Malacostraca > Decapoda > Atyidae > Halocaridina > Halocaridina rubra. The sequence goes on along the minus strand of JAXCGZ010007164.1, from coordinate 9,969 downwards.
TAACAGTTAAGTCTTTTGTCAGAGTTTATTTGATCCTAACTCATTATTAAAAGTAATGTGCAAATATTAATGATATGGATTTTGAAAGGCTTACGCAAGCATGTGTGTTTCTCATACACACCAGAAAATAAAGGAAAGGTGAGTGTATGTGAATCCTGGAAATATAGAACTTCGACTATATTATTATATTTTATAGAGTTCAAGAAATAAAAACTCTCACCTGGAAATGAGAATAACATATGAATGTGTGTTACCGATACAATAAAAAGCAAGAAATAAGCCATGAAACTATGTGTGTGTATAGATGTCAGTGTGAGCTAATTCATTATTTATGACAACCACGTAAAATAAGAACATTATTTTTATACTTATTAATATTATTGACGAAATATTGACCATTGCATTCGCCTCTCTATCACTCTGCTTACTCATGGAAAAGTACGGAGTATGTATTTCAATAAATCTTCATACATTTCTTTGACATAATATTGGTGCCCACGATGCTCTTTCGAAGAGCTTCACATTAAAAGGATATACACGTGTGTGGGGGCTATTCTTCTCTTGGGGGGGATTGGTAGGTTGTCGTGGAGGCTGGTATTGCTGTGCCCAAATACTTAAAAAAATCTATAATATTATTGAGTTTTTCTTTTTGCTTTGGTAATAAAACAATTTAAACAATATCAGTGTTGTAGAATATTACTTCTGTCGCGAGTAATTGGACAATGAAATATACAAATAATAATAATAATAATGATAATAATAATAATAATAATAATAATAATAATAATAATAATAATAATAATAATAATAATAATAATAATAATAATAATAATAATAATAATAATAATACACAAAGAAATAAATTAGATAATGACATAAAGTAAACCGGTTTTACGTCACGGACCCCCTTATCAACCAAGGGCTAGGACGGTTGCCTTCTTGCGAAGGACTTGTTTTGGCAGATGTAATCCTTACGCTGAGTGCATGCCTTTGCTAACCTCAGACCGTGACCGGGCGCGAACCCTAGACCTGACGCCTCAGAGTCGGAGACGCTACCGACTGAGCCACGGCGACTACAGATAATGACATAAAGTACATTGTATATTTGTATGTATGCATGTATGCATGCGTGATTGTTGTATGTATGTATATATGTTTCTGTGTGTATGTATGTATGTATGTATGTAAGTATGCATGTATGTATGTATATTTATGTATTTGTATGTGTCTATATATACTCGTGTGTTTGTGTCTGTGTGTATATATATATATATATATATATATATATATATATATATATATATATATATATATATATATATATATATATATATATATATATATATATATATATATATATATATATATATATATATATATATATAATGACTGTGACACCATGACGGGCCAAAAAATAATAAAATAAAACAGCCCTCATCGGGCCTGGGCACGAAGAATACATAAAGTAAAGAGAAACAGAGATGAAGAGCGTAATGACCTGTCAGATGTGAAGGGATAGTAAAAGATGTGTAATGAATATCCAAGAATATTCAGTGTAGCTGTAGGCTTAGAAAAAGAACCGGAACTAAATGAAGACTTAACATCGAACTCTCCTGGACAGACCTATTTAAGTTCAAAAAAACCTTCAGCTGTAGTATCGCAACGGGTGGCTGGTATTATAATCACATTAACATGAAAACATAAGGCATATTTTACCCCTGATCTGGATTCGAACCTAAGACACAAAATTACTGTACCAAGTTGCTACTAACTACACCACTTAGGGTCTTCAAGAAGAAGCAAACCTCACATCTAACTTCTATGCTAGGAATGAACACATTTGTTTTGAATGCCTTTTTGTTCATATTACAGCTTCTTTCCAGCCTCACTCGTGGTGTTATTTTCGCATGTAATTCTAATCCCATGCTATATTGGCATCGATGATAATCTAATAAACACATTAATACTTGTGAATGCGTGAATCATATTTTATCACTGACAGGGACTCAAAGCTAAGATACATAATTAGTGTGCCAATGTGCTGCCAACTACACACAGTGTATGTGGGCAAAGATCTTTTGTCGTGAGGTCTGACTGCCAGAGTTGGCTTACCCCACCGCTGCATCACATGGGAACCCCTCACACCCACCAGTCCCAGTTCACTGAGCTAGAATATTTAAAAAATCCCTTTGGCCAGTGTCACCTATGCTCAATTATTTTTCGCCTATTTCTTATCTCTTGCACACTCGCCTCCCTCCTCCACTTATATACCTCGGGATGGAAAGAGCATTGAGTGCATTAGATATGTCAGTGGAGCAGGAAAGAGAGAGGAATGATGGAGACAAAAATGTGTAAGGATGACGCGGGCCAAAAGGCTTTCTCGACCTTACTAGCTCAGTAAGCTGGGATGGGTGAGTGTGGGACGGTTGTAATGTCATTAAGCGGTGGGAATAAACAGACTGTGGCTGTCGGGGCCTCATGGAGATGAGCTTTACCTTCAAAATCCGCTGGTAACCCAAGGATTATGGTAAGGGGGAATTGTGGTAACACTTTCTCCTCAAGGAGTTGAAACGCGTGTCCGAAGCATTTTGGGCTTCTAGTAAATGTGTGCTTTGACTCAACCACTCTCTTACCGGTGGCTTATGGTCATTGCATATGAATATGTGCCGAAAGATACGCATATAATATTAATTAACTGGGGGGGGGGGGCAAAAATACCTCCGTGCTCCCGTACGTGTCGTAAAAGTCTCCTAAATGGGATGGAACGAGGGCACTGAGAATCCCTTCCTCTGTATTTTCCTCCCCCAAAGAGTCAAGTGTTTTTTGTCTTGACTCAGCCACCCTTTCATAAATGGGTTTATGGCCTTTGTATGTGAATGAATAAAAATGAAGTAGGAATTGGAAACTTCATTACTTAGGTTACGTGTATTGATTGACTTTTTTGGGAGGGTTAGAAAGGGGGGGTGTCGAATGTGGGGGTCATAGTTAGCTGATGCTATTATATTCAATTTTACCTTTTTCTAATATTGATTGATTTTTAAATGCAGGTGTGTTAAGACACTTAACAGAGATTTCTCTTAAGTGTTATTTAATATATATTTTCTGTAGAATTTTTATATTTTGCTTTTGGATTATTTCAGTTATTTTATATTATATTTAACTATTGATGTTTATTAGTTTTTATAATATAACAAGATATTCATTTATATGTTTATTTAATTTTTCTTATCTGAACTGATGATCTAATCTCTTTTGGTTGTTGAATATGATTTATATAATATTGAGCTTGCGCCCTTCATTGGAATATCAGAGACACAGGGTAGGAAGGGAAGGCCAAAGAGTGAAAAAGAGAAGGAGAGCAAGCGATAGAGAGAAAGAGAGAGCACTAGAGAGCGCAGCATGGGAGCGAGGGAGGCTGGGATAGGTGAGTGAGTGTTGATGATGTTGGTTTGGGGGTTGTGAAGCTGAATTAGAGAGAGAAGAGGGAGAACGCTCTCTTCACTTTAGGGTAAATACCCTAAATGTCAAGTAGTGAGACCTAGTTTTAGGGATTTGAGGTCAGAGCTCTAACCTGTTTAATGTAATATTGTAATGAAAGAAGAGTTAGTAGCGGTTTCATTAAGAGTAATTGTATAGATATTTTAAATTCAAAGGGCAAAATTTTACGTAACAAAGCTCGTAAAATTATAATTTTAAACACTTAATGTACAATTTAATTTCCCGAACTTTTTAAAAACTGCTATATGATTAAAAGAAAATTCTTCGCAACTACACCGAGAGATCATTTTAAAGTCCTTGAATTTCGCTGAATGCATTCTGTTTGTCTAGTATGAAGAAAAAAATAAGAAGAGGAATACTTTGATTTAGGGTAATTCCACCGATCGTTTAGGGGCCGAGCGAAGTCAGAGCTTCTGGAAATGCCATATCAGGCCAGCGAGATAGAGAGAGAGAGAGTGAGAGTGTGTTCAGTGTGGTGTGGAATGTGTTGAAGGAAAGATGCGTCGGTGTGGAGAAGGGCGCTGAAGAGGCGTGGTGTTGTCGGGTGATAGAAGATATTATATAATGCTGACTGTCGGTGTGGTTATGGAAAGTATCGTGCCCTCGAGCAGTAGTAGTAATAGTAGTAGTAGTAGTAGCGTGTCTTCCCGAGTGTCAGTGCCTCCTTCATCGTCTTCTGCCACCACCACCAACACTACCACCACTGCTCTTCTTGCTCCTCATCCTACTCATACTCTTGGTCCAGCCGCTGCCCCTGAAGCCATTTTTACCACAACAGCAACGGTTGCTTCCTTCGCAACAACAACAACAACAACAACAGGAGCAGCAGCAACAGCAATGTCCGCTCCAATACCCAATTTACCTCCTTCTTCGTCTTCTTCGTCAGCTACTTCTTCTTCATATAATAATAACAGTAAAAAACCACCTGCTGCGAGCAGTAGTAATGGCAATGGGCATTTATATGGTGACAGTGATCGGAGAGTACCCCCGCCTGGGGGAGGGGCTGGGCCCCATGTGACCGTTGCTGGATTACCCACCGTAGTATCAACAACCAAGAATGCAAAGACGACAACATCCGTGACATCTGTTCGGCCAGTGCATGGAAATAGTGGTAGTGGTAATATGGGTGCTGTTGGAGGGTCTCCGACACCCTTGACTTCCCTCAATGAACAACAAAGCCAGCCACAACTGCAACCTCAACCTCCACCTCAACAATTACCACAACTACAATCGCAAACTGCCACACAGCAAAAATTGACATCACAACAGCCACCCTCACCACCTCAACAACAACAATCACTGCCAAAGCAACCACCATCATCCCCTATACAGCAACAACGGATACCAGAGGAACCACCACCATCACAAGCTACTGAACGTAATTCAACACAACCATACCCGCACATGATGCAGCAGCAACAGCAACAGCAACAACAACAACAACTGAAGTTGCTGTCGTCAACTGAACAACCACGGTCGCTTACACCACAATTGCATTCACCAGTTAAGCCTCAACAGCCCCTGTCATCACCATCACTGCCTCCATCAAAACAGCAACACCCACCTCAAACAGAGCAGCCTCAGCAGCATCTGCAGCAACCAATGCAAGTTTCTCAGCAATCCAAACAAGTGGAAAAGCAATTGACAGCGCAGTTGGCACACACACAATCTAAACAGCACCCAAGTCCATCACAGCAACCAGCGCAGCCAACAGTACCAACCCATCAGCAGTTCAGACAAAGTGAACAGCAACTGCTGTCACAGGTGGCTCAAACATCACCTAAACCACAGTCTCCTCCAACGCAGTCACCATTAGCACCCAAGCAGGAAGATCCTCAAAAAGTTAATAATCAAATAGCTAATCAGGTGCCTCCACTGAAGCTACAACAGTCACCAAGAGAGAAACAACCTCCAGAGACCTTACCACAACAGCAGCAGCAGCATTCACCAAAACAAGAACAGCATCAACAACAACAACAGCGATCTGCGACGACTTCTCCAGTGCCATCATCAGGAGGATCTCCTAGATCACCCAAATTACCTCCCCCACCTTCTCATCCCAGCCCTAATCGCAGTAGACGCTCTTCTCCTCAAGGATGTCCATCGTCTCCCATTTTACCCGTTAAGCCTCACATCATACAGGAATATGTACACACTATCCAAGAACCTTATCCATCAAAGGGCGCTGGTCACCCCACCCTCAATAGTAAGAGTTCTCCTCTGCCGGTCAGAGAGCCTTCCCCAACTCCTCTTTCTCCCCCAGGAGTGAAATTTGATTGTGATGCTCAGCTAAGATTAGGTCGAGGTCCACCGCCTCCGTTGCAACCACCAATATCATCGCCAATATCATTACCTTCTCCACAGCTGTCACCACTACCGCAATTATCGCCTCTACCCCAGTTGTCACCCGCACCTGCCCCTATTAAGTCTAAGGGGGGTCTCCCTGTATGCATAGCAGTGAGCGGGAGTACAACGACTACGACAGGAGGAGCTATAGCCAAATTTGTTGGTGGCAAATCTGGAGGTGGATATCGCACTCCCAGATTACCTCAACCCCCTCCTCCTCATCGTCTTATAAGACAGCATTCTTTAGCAGCTGTCTTAGGGCTCTTCAAGGGCCGCGATGATAGAGGGATGCCCTCAGATCTACCCGACGATTGGCCTACCGTAAGAGAAGAGCCCGAAGATCTCGAACGATCCTCTGGAAGCAATAACTCACGTTCACACTCCATCCCGTCCACATCTGTGCCGCATTTGCCGCAGGTAACTCGCCGCAAACGTCGCAGTTCTTGTCATACGGATTTACCTGGATATTCTTTGACTTCGAGCGGTGGTTCAGCTGCCTTGCCTCTAGCCATCAAAAAGAAGACTTTGAGTAGTGATGCCGCGGCCGCATCTGTGGGTACTCGTCGATGTTCTTTGACTCTACCCTATGCAACTCTCTACGGGTCTTGGCAAAGCACTATTTCTGCCCCTGGCAGTAGGCACGGAAGTAACGAGATGGCTCCGTCTGTGCAGTGCAATCCTAGACGACCAGGTGGTACTGTGCAAGTAGAAATGACTCACGTTGGGAGTCAGATGCCCTCTCTACCCAGCAGCCGCAGTGGATCGAAATCTGCCGCCGTGCCCGAAGCCTCTTCCACAGCCACGACTTCTTATTCAATGACGACGTCCTCCTCGTTCGCTCCTCTCTTGCCCCAACCTTCCTCTAAAATACATCATGACATTGATCCTTTGAACCCACTAAGTGAGACAATTACTCAATTACTGGCTTGTTCCTTACAGAAAGTGCCCATGAAAGACTTTGGCTCGGAAGTCCGAGCTACTATGGACATCGCACACTTCCTCTCGCAAGCCACCTTACTTCTCGATGTTGTTGAGACCTCGCTCGAAGGCATCACCGATATGCTGCTCACTAAACTACTGGAAAAAGATGAACCTCTTTGCTCTGTTGCTGAAGCCAAGTCGATCCTCTTCACACATGATACATGTAAGTATTCCTTTTCTCTTTATTGCAAGTTTTTTTTTAAGGAAATTATGGATGTTTTTAATGTAGATTTTTTGTTGTAAGGTATCGGTACTTTCTCTTGGTATTATTTATTTTCTCCAATCAATTATAACCTGATATTTTATGTATTATATTATTACTCTCTTTAAGACTTGTATCACGATATGCAATTCTGATATATATATATATATATATATATATATATATATATATATATATATATATGTGTGTGTGTGTGTGTGTGTGTGTGTGTGTGTGTGTGTGTGTGTGTGTGTGTGTGTGTGTGTGTGTGTGTGTGTGTGTGTGTGTGTGTGTGTGTGTGTGTGTGTGTGTGTGTGTGTGTGTGTGTGTGTGTGTGTGTGTGTGTGTGTGTGTGTGTGTGTGTGTGTGTGTGTGTGTGTGTGTCTGTGTCTGTGTGTGTGTGTGTGTGTGTGTGTGTGTGGTGTGTGTGTGTGTGTGTGTG
>JAXCGZ010007163.1:0-14078 GCA_037179515.1 Halocaridina rubra | reverse complement strand
GTGTACTGGTAGAGTATTGACTTAGTAATCATAAGTCCTAGGTTCGAGTCCCGGTCGGGGTAAAAAATGATTTATGTTATCACATATGAATTGTGCTTATTTGATAATTTCATGGCCCGAATGAGATTGGGATTTGAATTAAATGCTAAAATGAAACCACGAGTGAGGTTGGGGAATCTGTAATATGAACATAGTGGCATTCAGTTAGAATGCGTTCATTCCTAAGTATAGCAGATATATGCTATATGGTTGGATTCCTTGTAACCTACTGTGGTGTAGTGGTAGCGCCTTGACTTAGTAATCATAAGTCCTAGGTTCGAGTCCCGGTCGGGGAAAAAAATGATTCATGTTTTCACATATGTAATGTGCTTATTTGATAATTTCATGGCCCGAATGAGATTGGAATTTGAATTAAATGCTAAAATGAAGCCACGAGTGAGGTTGGGGAATCTGTAATATGAACATAGTGGCATTCAGTTAGAATGCGTTCATTCCTAAGTATAGCTGATATAGGCTATATGGTTGGAATCCTTTTAACCTACTGTGGTGTAGTGGTAGCGCCTTGACTTAGTAATCATATGTCTTAGGTTCGAGTCCTGGTCGGGGTAAAAAAATGATTCATGTTTTAACATATGTAATGTGCTTATTTGATAATTTCATGGCCCGAATGAGATTGGAATTTGAATTAAATGCTAAAATGAAGCCACGAGTGAGGTTGGGGAATCTGTAATATGAACATAGTGGCTTTCAGTTAGAATGCGTTCATTCCTAAGTATAGCAGATATAAGCTATAAGGTTGGATTCCTTTTAACCTACTGTGGTGTAGTGGTAGAGCCTTGACTTAGTAATCATAAGAACTAGGTTCGAGTCCCGGTCGGGGTAAAAAAATGATTCATGTTTTCACATATGTAATGTGCTTATTTGATAATTTCATGGCCCGAATGAGATTGGAATTTGAATTAAATGCTAAAATGAAGCCACGAGTGAGGTTGGGGAATCTGTAATATGAACATAGTGGCTTTCAGTTAGAATGCGTTCATTCCTAAGTATAGCAGATATAAGCTATAAGGTTGGATTCCTTTTAACCTTCTGTGGTGTACTGGTAGAGCCTCGACTTAGTAATCATAAGTCCTAGGTTCGAGTCCCGGTTGGGGTAAAAAATAATTTATGTTATCACATATGTATTGTGCTTATTTGATAATTTCATGGCCCGAATGAGATTGAGATTTGAATTAAATGCTAAAATGAAGCCACAAGTGAGGTTGGGGAATCTGTAATATGAACATAGTGGCATTCAATTAGGATGCGTTCATTCCTAAGTATAGCAGATATAAGCTATAATGTTCGATTCTTTTTAACCTTCTGTGGTGTAGTGGTAGCGCCTTGACTTAGCAATCATAAGTCCTAGGTTCGAGTCCCAGTCGGGGTAAAAAATGATTCATGTTTTCACATATGTAATATGCTTATTTGATAATTTCATGGCCCGAATGAGATTGGGATTTGAATTAAATGCTAAAATGAAGCCACGAGTGAGGTTGGGGAATCTGTAATATGAACATAGTGGCATTCAGTTAGAATGCGTTCATTCCTAAGTATAGAAGATATATGCTATAAGGTTGGATTCCTTTTAACCTTCTGTGGTGTAGTGGTAGCGCCTTGACTTAGTAATCATAAGTCCTAGGTTCGAGTCCGGGTCGGGGTAAAAAATGATTCATGTTTTCACATATGTAATGTGCTTATTTGATAATTTCATGGCCCGAATAAGATTGGGATTTGAATTAAATGCTAAAATGAAGCCACGAGTGAGGTTGGGGAATCTGTAATATGAACATAGTGGCATTCAGTTAGAATGCGTTCATTCCTAAGTATAGCAGATATAAGCTATAAGGTTGGATTCCTTTTAACCTTCTGTGGTGTAGTGTTAGCGCCTTGACTTAGTAATCATAAGTCCTAGGTTCGAGTCCCGGTCGGGGTAAAAAAATGATTCATGTTTTCACATATGTAATGTGCTTATTTGATAATTTCATGGCCCGAATGAGATTGGAACTTGAATTAAATGCTAAAATGAAGCCACGAGTGAGGTTGGGGAATCTGTAATATGAACATAGTGGCTTTCAGTTAGAATGCGTTCATTCCTAAGTATAGCAGATATAAGCTATAAGGTTGGATTCCTTTTAACCTTCTGTGGTGTAGTTGTAGCGCCTTGACTTAGTAATCATAAGTCCTAGGTTCGAGTCCTGGTCGGGGTAAAAAATGAATCATGTTTTCACATATGTAATGTGCTTATTTGATAATTTCATGGCCCGAATGAGATTGGGATTTGAATTAAATGCTAAAATGAAACCAAGAGTGAGGTTGGGGAGTCTGTAATATGAACATAGTGGCATTCAGTTAGAATGCGTTCATTCCTAAGTATAGCAGATATAAGCTATATGGTTGGATTCCTTTTAACCTACTGTGGTGTAGTGGTAGCGCCTTAACTTAGTAATCATAAGTCCTAGGTTCGAGTCCCGGTCGGGGTAAAAAAATGATTCATGTTTTCACATATGTAATGTGCTTATTTGATAATTTCATGGCCCTGATGAGATTGGGATTTGAATTAAATGCTAAAATGAAGCCACGAGTGAGGTTGGGGAATCTGTAATATGAACATAGTGGCATTCAGTTAAAATGTGTTCATTCCTAAGTATAGCTGATATAAGCTATAAGGTTGGATTCCTTTTAACCTTCTGTGGTGTAGTGGTAGCGCATTGACTTAGTAATCATAAGTCCTAGGTTCGAGTCCGGGTCGGGGTAAAAAATGATTCATGCTTTCACATATGTAATGTGCTTATTTGATAATTTCATGGCCCGAATGAGATTGGGATTTGAATTAAATGCTAAAATGAAGCCACGAGTGAGGTTGGGGAATCTGTAATATGAACATAGTGGCATTCAGTTAGAATGCATTCATTCCTAAGTATAGCAGATATAAGCTATAAGGTTGGGTTCCTTTTAACCTTCTGTGGTGTAGTGGTAGCGCCTTGACTTAGTAATCATAAGTCCTAGGTTCGAGTCCCGGTTGGGGTAAAAAATGATTCATGTTTTCACATATGTAATGTGCTTATTTGATAATTTCATGGCCCAAATGAGATTGGGATTTGAATTATATGCTAAAATGAAGCCACGAGTGAGGTTGGGGAATCTGTAATATGAACATAGTGGCATTCAGTTAGAATGCGTTCATTCCTAAGTATAGCAGATATAAGCTATAAGGTTGGATTCCTTTTAACCTTCTGTGGTGTAGTTGTAGCGCCTTGACTTAGTAATCATAAGTCCTAGGTTCGAGTCCTGGTCGGGGTAAAAAATGAATCATGTTTTCACATATGTAATGTGCTTATTTGATAATTTCATGGCCCGAATGAGATTGGGATTTGAATTAAATGCTAAAATGAAACCACGAGTGAGGTTGGGGAATCTGTAATATGAACATAGTGGCATTCAGTTAGAATGCGTTCATTCCTAAGTATAGCAGATATAAGCTATATGGTTGGATTCCTTTTAACCTACTGTGGTGTAGTGGTAGCGCCTTGACTTAGTAATCATAAGTCCTAGGTTCGAGTCCCGTTCGGGGAAAAAAATGATTCATGTTTTCACATATGTAATGTGCTTATTTGATAATTTCATGGCCCGAATGAGATTGGAATTTGAATTAAATGCTAAAATGAAGCCACGAGTGAGGTTGGGGAATCTGTAATATGAACATAGTGGCATTCAGTTAGAATGCGTTCATTCCTAAGTATAGCAGATATAAGCTATAAGGTTGGATTCCTTTTAACCTTTTGTGGTGTAGTGGCAGCGCCTTGACTTAGTAATCATATGTCCTAGGTTCGTGTCCTGGTCGGGGTAAAAAAATGATTCATATTTTAACATATGTAATGTGCTTATTTGATAATTTCATGGCCCGAATGAGATTGGAATTTGAATTAAATGCTAAAATGAAGCCACGAGTGAGGTTGGGGAATCTGTAATATGAACATAGTGGCTTTCAGTTAGAATGCGTTCATTCCTAAGTATAGCAGATATAAGCTATAAGGTTGGATTCCTTTTAACCTTCTGTGGTGTAGTGGTAGCGCCTTGACTTAGTAATCATAAGTCCTAGGTTCGAGTCCCGGTCGGGGTAAAAAAATGATTCATGTTTTCACATATGTAATGTGCTTATTTGATAATTTCATGGCCCGAATGAGATTGGGATTTGAATTAAATGCTAAAATGAAACCACGAGTGAGGTTGGGGAATCTGTAATAGGAACATATTGGCATTCAGTTAGAATGCGTTCATTCCTAAGTATAGCAGATATAAGCTATATGGTTGGATTCCTTTTAACCTACTGTGGTGTAGTGGTAGCGCCTTGACTTAGTAATCATAAGACCTAGGTTCGAGTCCCGGTCGGGGAAAAAAATGATTCATGTTTTCACATATGTAATGTGCTTATTTGATAATTTCATGGCCCGAATGAGATTGGGATTTGAATTAAATGCTAAAATGAACCACGAGTGAGGTTGGGGTATCTGTAATATGAACATAGTGGCATTCAGTTAGAATGCGTTCATTCCTAAGTATAGCAGATATAAGCTATAAGGTTGGATTCCTTTTAACCTTTTGTGGTGTAGTGGTAGCGCCTTGACTTAGTAATCATATGTCCTAGGTTCGAGTCCTGGTCGGGGTAAAAAAATGATTCATGTTTAAACATATGTAATGTACTTATTTGATAATTTCATGGCCCGAATGAGATTGGAATTTGAATTAAATGCTAAAATGAAGCCACGAGTGAGGTTGGGGAATCTGTAATATGAACATAGTGGCTTTCAATTAGAATGCGTTCATTCTTAAGTATAGCAGATATAAGCTATAAGGTTGGATTCCTTTTAACCTTCTGTGGTTTAGTGGTAGCGCCTTGACTTAGTAATCATAAGTCCTAGGTTCGAGTCCCTTTCGGGGTAAAAAAATGATTCATGTTTTCACATATGTAATGTGCTTATTTGATAATTTCATGGCCCGAATGAGATTGGGATTTGAATTAAATGCTAAAATGAAGCCACAAGTGAGGTTGGGGAATCTGTAATATGAACATAGTGTCATCCAGTTAGAATGCGTTCATTCCTAAGTATAGCAGATATAAGCTATAAGGTTGGATTCCATTTAACCTTCTGTGGTGTAGTGGTAGCGCCTTGACTTAGTAATTATAAGTCCTAGGTTCGAGTCCCGGACAGGGTAAAAAATGATTCATGTTTTCACATATGTAATGTGCTTATTTGATAATTTCATGGCCCGAATGAGATTGGGATTTGAATTAAATGCTAAAATGAAGCCACGAGTGAGGTTGGGGAATCTGTAATATGAACATAGTGGCATTCAGTTAGAATGCGTTCAGTCTTAAGTATAGCAGATATAAGCTATAAGGTTGGATTCCTTTTAATCTTCTGTGGTGTAGTGGTAGCGCCCTGACTTAGCAATCATAAGTCCCAGGTTCGAGTCCTGGTCGGGGTAAAATATGATTCATGTTTTCACATATGTAATGTGCTTATTTGGTAATTTCATGGCCCGAATGAGATTGGGATTTGAATTAAATGCTAAAATGAAGCCATGAGTGAGGTTGGGGAATCTGTAATATGAACATAGTGGCATTCAGTTAGAATGCGTTCATTCCTAAGTATAGCAGATATAAGCTATAAGGTTAGATTCCTTTTAACCTTCTGTGGTGTAGTGGTAGTACCTTGACTTAGTAATCATAAGTCCTAGGTTCAAGTCCCGGTCAGGGTAAAAAATGAATCATGTTTTCACATATGTAATGTGCTTATTTGATAATTTCATGGCCCGAATGAGATTGGGATTTGAATTAAATGCTAAAATGAAGCCACGAGTGAGGTTGGGGAATCTGTAATATGAACATATTGGCATTCAGTTAGAATGCGTTCATTCCTAAGTATAGCAGATATAAGCTATAAGGTTGGATTCCTTTTAACCTTCTGTGGTGTAGTGGTAGCGCCTTGACTTAGTAATCATAAGTCCTAGGTTCGAGTCCCTTTCGGGGTAAAAAAATGATTCATGTTTTCACATATGTAATGTGCTTATTTGATAATTTCATGGCCCGAATGAGATTGGGATTTGAATTAAATGCTCAAATGAAGCCACGAGTGAGGTTGGGGAATCTGTAATATGAACATAGTGGCATTCAGTTAGAATGCGTTCATTCCTAAGTATAGCAGATATAAGTTATAAGGTTGGATTCCTTTTAACCTTCTGTGGTGTACTGGTAGAGCCTTGACTTAGTAATCATAAGGCCTAGGTTCGAGTCCCGGTCGGGGTAAAAAATGATTTATGTTATCACATATGTATTGTGCTTATTTGATAATTTTATGGCCCGAATGAGATTGAGATTTGAATTAAATGCTAAAATGAAGCCACAAGTGAGGTTGGGGAATCTGTAATATGAACATATTGTCATCCAGTTAGAATGCGTTCATTCCTAAGTATAGCAGATATAAGCTATAAGGTTGGATTCCATTTAACCTTCTGTGGTGTAGTGGTAGCGCCTTGACTTAGTAATTATAAGTCCTAGGTTCGAGTCCCGGACAGGGTAAAAAATGATTCATGTTTTCACATATGTAATGTGCTTATTTGATAATTTCATGGCCCGAATGAGATTGGGATTTGAATTAAATGCTAAAATGAAGCCACGAGTGAGGTTGGGGAATCTGTAATATGAACATAGTGGCATTCAGTTAGAATGCGTTCAGTCCTAAGTATAGCAGATATAAGCTATAAGGTTGGATTCCTTTTAATCTTCTGTGGTGTAGTGGTAGCGTCCTGACTTAGCAATCATAAGTCCTAGGTTCGAGTCCTGGTCGGGGTAAAATATGATTCATGTTTTCACATATGTAATGTGCTTATTTGATAATTTCATGGCCCGAATGAGATTGGGATTTGAATTAAATGCTAAAATGAAGCCACGAGTGAGGTTGGGGAATCTGTAATATGAACATAGTGGCTTTCAGTTAGAATGCGTTCATTCCTAAGTATAGCAGATATAAGCTATAAGGTTGGATTCCTTTTAACCTTCTGTGGTGTAGTGGTAGTACCTTGACTTAGTAATCATAAGTCCTAGGTTCAAGTCCCGGTCAGGGTAAAAAATGAATCATGTTTTCACATATGTAATGTGCTTATTTGATAATTTCATGGCCCGAATGAGATTGGGATTTGAATTAAATGCTAAAATGAAGCCACGAGTGAGGTTGGGGAATCTGTAATATGAACATATTGGCATTCAGTTAGAATGCGTTCATTCCTAAGTATAGCAGATATAAGCTATAAGGTTGGATTCCTTTTAACCTTCTGTGGTGTAGTGGTAGCGCCTTGACTTAGTAATCATAAGTCCTAGGTTCGAGTTCCGGTCAGGGTAAAAAATGAATCATGTTTTCACATATGTAATGTGCTTATTTGATAATTTCATGGCCCGAATGAGATTGGGATTTGAATTAAATGCTAAAATGAAGCCACGAATGAGGTTGGGGAATCTGTAATATGAACATATTGGCATTCAGTTAGAATGCGTTCATTCCTAAGTATAGCAGATATAAGCTATAAGGTTGGATTCCTTTTAACCTTCTGTGGTGTAGTGGTAGCGCCTTGACTTAGTAATCATAAGTCCTAGGTTCGAGTCCCTTTCGGGGTAAAAAATGATTCATGTTTTCACATATGTAATGTGCTTATTTGATAATTTCATGGCCCAAATGAGATTGGGATTTGAATTAAATGCTAAAATGAAGCCACGAGTGAGGTTGGGGAATCTGTAATATGAACATAGTGGCATTCAGTTAGAATGCATTCATTCCTAAGTATAGCAGATATAAGCTGTAAGGTTGGGTTCCTTTTAACCTTCTGTGGTGTAGTGGTAGCGTCTTGACTTAGTAATCATAAGTCCTAGGTTCGAGTCCCGGTTGGGGTAAAAAATGATTCATGTTTTCACATATGTAATGTGCTTATTTGATAATTTCATGGCCCGAATGAGATTGGGATTTGAATTAAATGCTAAAATGAAGCCACGATTGAGGTTGGGGAATCTGTAATATGAACATAGTGGCATTCAGTTAGAATGCATTCATTCCTAAGTATAGCAGATATAAGCTAAAAGGTTGGATTCCTTTTAACCTTCTGTGGTGTAGTGGTAGCGCCTTGACTTAGTAATCATATGTCTTAGGTTCGAGTCCTGGTCGGGGTAAAAAATGAATCATGTTTTCACATATGTAATGTGCTTATTTGATAATTTCATGGCCCGAATGAGATTGGGATTTGAATTAAATGCTAAAATGAAGCCACGAGTGAGGTTGGGGAATCTGTAATATGAACATAGTGGCATTCAGTTAGAATGCGTTCATTCCTAAGTATAGCAGATATATGCTATAAGGTTGGATTCCTTTTAACCTTCTGTGGTGTAGTGGTAG
Organism: Halocaridina rubra; assembly: GCA_037179515.1. Classification (NCBI taxonomy): domain Eukaryota; kingdom Metazoa; phylum Arthropoda; class Malacostraca; order Decapoda; family Atyidae; genus Halocaridina; species Halocaridina rubra. The sequence continues at coordinate 5,595 of JAXCGZ010007163.1, read as the reverse complement.
CGCCTTGAGTTAGTAATCATAAGTCCTAGGTTCGAGTCCTGGTCGGGGTAAAAAATGAATCATGTTTTCACATATGTAATGTGCTTATTTGATAATTTCATGGCCCGAATGAGATTGGGATTTGAATTAAATGCTAAAATGAAGCCACGAGTGAGGTTGGGGAATCTGTAATATGAACATAGTGGCATTCAGTTAGAATGCATTCATTCCTAAGTATAGCAGATATAAGCTATAAGGTTGGGTTCCTTTTAACCTTCTGTGGTGTAGTGGTAGCGCCTTGACTTAGTAATCATAAGTCCTAGGTTTGAGTCCCGGTTTAGGTAAAAAATGATTCATGTTTTCACATATGTAATGTGCTTATTTGATAATTTCATGGCCCAAATGAGATTGGGATTTGAATTAAATGCTAAAATGAAGCCACGAGTGAGGTTGGGGAATCTGTAATATGAACATAGTGGCATTCAGTTAGAATGCGTTCATTCCTAAGTATACCAGATTTAAGCTATAAGGTTGAATTCCTTTTAACCTTCTGTGGTGTAGTTGTAGCGCCTTGACTTAGTAATCATAAGTCCTAGGTTCGAATCCTGGTCGGGGTAAAAAATGAATCATGTTTTCACATATGCAATGTGCTTATTTGATAATTTCATGGCCCGAATGAGATTGGGATTTGAATTAAATGCTAAAATGAAACCACGAGCGAGGTTGGGGAATCTGTAATATGAAAATAGTGGCATTCAGTTAGAATGCGTTCATTTTTAAGTATAGCAGATATAAGCTATATGGTTGGATTCCTTTTATCCTACTGTGGTGTAGTGGTAGCGCCTTGACTTAGTAATCATAAGTCCTAGGTTCGAGTCCCGGTCGGGGAAAAAAATGATTCATGTTTTCACATATGTAATGTGCTTATTTGATAATTTCATGGCCCGAATGAGATTGGAATTTGAATTAAATGCTAAAATGAAGATACGAGTGAGGTTGGGGAATCTGTAATATGAACATAGTGGCATTCAGTTAGAATGCGTTCAGTCCTAAGTATAGCAGATATAAGCTATAAGGTTGGAATCCTTTTAACCTTTTGTGGTGTAGTGGTAGCGCCTTGACTTAGTAATCATATGTCTTAGGTTCGAGTCCTGGTCGGGGTAAAAAAATGATTCATGTTTTAACATATGTAATGTGCTTATTTGATAATTTCATGGCCCGAATGAGATTGGAATTTGAATTAAATGCTAAAATGAAGCCACGAGTGAGGTTGGGGAATCTGTAATATGAACATAGTGGCATTCAGTTAGAATGCGTTCATTCCTAAGTATAGCAGATATAAGCTATAAGGTTGGATTCCTTTTAACCTTCTGTGGTGTAGTGGTAGCGCCTTGACTTAGTAATCATAAGTCCTAGGTTCGAGTCCCGGTCGGGGTAAAAAAATGATTCATGTTTTCACATATGTAATGTGCTTATTTGATAATTTCATGGCCCGGATGAGATTGGGATTTGAATTAAATGCTAAAATGAAGCCACGAGTGAGGTTGAGGAATCTGTAATATGAACATAGTGGCATTCAGTTAAAATGCGTTCATTCCTAAGGATAGCTGATATAAGCTATAAGGTTGGATTCCTTTTAACCTTCTGTGGTGTACTGGTAGAGCCTTGACTTAGTAATCATAAGTCCTAGGTTCGAGTCCCGGTCGGGGTAAAAAATAATTTATGTTATCACATATGTATTGTGCTTATTTGATAATTTCATGGCCCGAATGAGATTGAGATTTGAATTAAATGCTAAAATGAAGCCACAAGTGAGGTTGGGGAATCTGTAATATGAACATAGTGGCATTCAGTTAGGATGCGTTCATTCCTAAGTATAGCAGATATAAGCTATAATGTTGGATTCTTTTTAACCTTCTGTGGTGTAGTGGTAGCGCCTTGACTTAGCAATCATAAGTCCTAGGTTCGAGTCCCAGTCGGGGTAAAAAATGATTCATGTTTTCACATATGTAATATGCTTATTTGATAATTTCATGGCCCGAATGAGATTGGGATTTGAATTAAATGCTAAAATGAAGCCACGAGTGAGGTTGGGGAATCTGTAATATGAACATAGTGGCATTCAGTTAGAATGCGTTCAGTCCTAAGTATAGCAGATATAAGCTATAAGGTTGGATTCCTTTTAACCTTCTGTGGTGTAGTGGTAGCTCCTTGACTTAGCAATTATAAGTCCTAGGTTCGAGTCCTGGTCGGGGTTAAAAATGATTCATGTTTTCACATATGTAATGTGCTTATTTGATAATTTCATGGCCCGAATGAGATTGGGATTTGAATTAAATGCTAAAATGAAGCCACGAGTGAGGTTGGGGAATCTGTAATATGAACATAGTGGCATTCAGTTAGAATGCGTTCATTCCTAAGTATAGCAGATATAAGCTATAAGGTTGGATTCCTTTTAACCTTCTGTGGTGTAGTGGTAGCGCCTTGACTTAGTAATCATAAGTCCTAGGTTCGAGTCCCGGTCGGGGTAAAAAATGATTCATGTTTTCACATATGTAATGTGCTTATTTGATAATTTCATGGCCCGAATGAGATTGGGATTTGAATTAAATGCTAAAATGAAGCCACGAGTGAGGTTGGGGAATCTGTAATATGAACATAGTGGCATTCAGTTAGAATGCGTTCATTCCTAAGTATAGCAGATATAAGCTATAAGGTTGGATTCCTTTTAACCTTCTGTGGTGTAGTGGTAGCGCCTTGACTTAGTAATCATAAGTCCTAGGTTCGAGTCCCGGTCGGGGTAAAAAATGATTCATGTTTTCACATATGTAATGTGCTTATTTGATAATTTCATGGCCCGAATGAGATTGGGATTTGAATTAAATGCTAAAATGAAGCCACGAGTGAGGTTGGGGAATCTGTAATATGAACATAGTGGCATTCAGTTAGAATGCGTTCATTCCTAAGTATAGCAGATATAAGCTATAAGGTTGGATTCCTTTTAACCTTCTGTGGTGTAGTGGTAGCGCCTTGACTTAGTAATCATAAGTCCTAGGTTCGAGTCCTGGTCGGGGTAAAAAATGATTCATGTTTTCACATATGTAATGTGCTTATTTGATAATTTCATGGCCCGAATGAGATTGGGATTTGAATTAAATGCTAAAATGAAGCCACGAGTGAGGTTGGGGAATCTGTAATATGAACATAGTGGCATTCAGTTAGAATGCGTTCATTCCTAAGTATAGCAGATATAAGCTATAAGGTTGGATTCCTTTTAACCTTCTGTGGTGTAGTGGTAGCGCCTTGACTTAGTAATCATAAGTCCTAGGTTCGAGTCCCGGTCGGGGTAAAAAATGATTCATGTTTTCACATATGTAATGTGCTTATTTGATAATTTCATGGCCCGAATGAGATTGGGATTTGAATTAAATGCTAAAATGAAGCCACGAGTGAGGTTGGGGAATCTGTAATATGAACATAGTGGCATTCAGTTAGAATGCGTTCATTCCTAAGTATAGCAGATATAAGCTATAAGGTTGGATTCCTTTTAACCTTCTGTGGTGTAGTGGTAGCGCCTTGACTTAGTAATCATAAGTCCTAGGTTCGAGTCCCGGTCGGGGTAAAAAATGATTCATGTTTTCACATATGTAATGTGCTTATTTGATAATTTCATGGCCCGAATGAGATTGGGATTTGAATTAAATGCTAAAATGAAGCCACGAGTGAGGTTGGGGAATCTGTAATATGAACATAGTGGCATTCAGTTAGAATGCGTTCATTCCTAAGTATAGCAGATATAAGCTATAAGGTTGGATTCCTTTTAACCTTCTGTGGTGTAGTGGTAGCGCCTTGACTTAGTAATCATAAGTCCTAGGTTCGAGTCCCGGTCGGGGTAAAAAATGATTCATGTTTTCACATATGTAATGTGCTTATTTGATAATTTCATGGCCCGAATGAGATTGGGATTTGAATTAAATGCTAAAATGAAGCCACGAGTGAGGTTGGGGAATCTGTAATATGAACATAGTGGCATTCAGTTAGAATGCGTTCATTCCTAAGTATAGCAGATATAAGCTATAAGGTTGGATTCCTTTTAACCTTCTGTGGTGTAGTGGTAGCGCCTTGACTTAGTAATCATAAGTCCTAGGTTCGAGTCCCGGTCGGGGTAAAAAATGAATCATGTTTTCACATATGTAATGTGCTTATTTGATAATTTCATGGCCCGAATGAGATTGGGATTTGAATTAAATGCTAAAATGAAGCCACGAGTGAGGTTGGGGAATCTGTAATATGAACATAGTGGCATTCAGTTAGGATGCGTTCATTCCTAAGTATAGCAGATATAAGCTATAATGTTGGATTCCTTTTAACCTTCTGTGGTGTAGTGGTAGCGCCTTGACTTAGCAATCATAAGTCCTAGGTTCGAGTCCCGGTCGGGGTAAAAAATGATTCATGTTTTCACATATGTAATGTGCTTATTTGATAATTTCATGGCCCGAATGAGATTGCGATTTGAATTAAATGCTAAAATGAAGCCACGAGTGAGGTTGGGGAATCTGTAATATGAACATAGTGGCATTCAGTTAGAATGCGTTCAGTCCTAAGTATAGCAGATATAAGCTATAAGGTTGGATTCCTTTTAACCTTCTGTGGTGTAGTGGTAGCGCCTTGACTTAGCAATTATAAGTCCTAGGTTCGAGTCCTGGTCGGGGTAAAATATGATTCATGTTTTCACATATGTAATGTGCTTATTTGATAATTTCATGGCCCGAATGAGATTGGGATTTGAATTAAATGCTAAAATGAAGCCACGAGTGAGGTTGGGGAATCTGTAATATGAACATAGTGGCATTCAGTTAGAATGCGTTCATTCCTAAGTATAGCAGATATAAGCTATAAGGTTGGATTCCTTTTAACCTTCTGTGGTGTAGTGGTAGCGCCTTGACTTAGTAATCATAAGTCCTAGGTTCAAGTCCCGGTCAGGGTAAACAAATGAATCATGTTTTCACATATGTAATGTGCTTATTTGATAATTTCATGGCCCGAATGAGATTGGGATTTGAATTAAATGCTAAAATGAAGCCACGAGTGAGGTTGGGGAATCTGTAATATGAACATATTGGCATTCAGTTAGAATGCGTTCATTCCTAAGTATAGCAGATATAAGCTATAAGGTTGGATTCCTTTTAACCTTCTGTGGTGTAGTGGTAGCGCCTTGACTTAGTAATCATAAGTCCTAGGTTCGAGTCCTGGTCGGGGTAAAAAATGATTCATGTTTTCACATATGTAATGTGCTTATTTGATAATTTCATGGCCCGAATGAGATTGGGATTTGAATTAAATGCTAAAATGAAGCCACGAGTGAGGTTGGGGAATCTGTAATATGAACATAGTGGCATTCAGTTAGAATGCGTTCATTCCTAAGTATAGCAGATATAAGCTATAAGGTTGGATTCCTTTTAACCTTCTGTGGTGTAGTGGTAGCGCCTTGACTTAGTAATCATAAGTCCTAGGTTCGAGTCCCGGTCGGGGTAAAAAATGATTCATGTTTTCACATATGTAATGTGCTTATTTGATAATTTCATGGCCCGAATGAGATTGGGATTTGAATTAAAT
>JAXCGZ010007162.1:0-14110 GCA_037179515.1 Halocaridina rubra | reverse complement strand
AAATAATCTGTTAAGCACATTACATATGTGAAAACATGAATCATTTTTTACCCCGACCGGGACTCGAACCTAGGACTTATGATTACTAAGTCAAGGCGCTACCACTACACCACAGAAGGTTAAAAGGAATCCAACCTATTAGCTTATATCTGCTATACTTAGGAATGAACGCATTCTAACTGAATGCCACTATGTTCATATTACAGATTCCCCAACCTCAATCGTGGATTCATTTTAGTATTTAATTCAATTCCAATCTCATTCGGGCCATAAAATAATCTATTAAGCACATTACATAAGTGAGAACATGAATCATTTTTTACCCCGATCGGGACTCGAACCTAGGACTTATGATTACTAAGTCAAGGCGCTACCACTACACCACAGAAGGTTAAAAGGAATCCAACCTTATAGCTTATATCTGCTATACTTAGGAATGAATGCATTCAGACTGAATGCCACTATTTTCATATTACAGATTCCAAAGCCTTACTCGTGGCTTCATTTTAGCATTTAATTCAATTCCCAATCTCATTCGGGTCATGAAATAATCTATTAAGCACTTTATATAAGTGAAAACATGAATCATTTTTTACCCCGACCGGGACTCGAACCTAGGACATATGATTGCTAAGTCAAGGCACTACCACTACACCACAGAAGGTTAGAAGGAATCCAACCTTATAGCTTATATCTCCTATACTTAGGAATGAACGCATTCTAACTGAATGCCACTATGTTCATATTACAGATTCCCCAACCTCACTCGTGGCTTCATTTTAGCATTTAATTCAATTCCCAATCTCATTCGGGCCATGAAATAATCTATTAAGCACATTACATATGTGAAAACATGAATCATTTTTAACCCCGACTGGGACTCGAACCTAGGACTTATGATTACTAAGTCAAGGCGCTACCACTACACCACAGAAGGTTAGAAGGAATCCAGCCTTATAGCTTATATCTGCTATACTTAGGAATGAACGCATTCTAACTGAATGCCACTATGTTCATATTACAGATTCCCCAACCTCACTCGTGGCTTCATTTTAGCATTTAATTCAATTCCCAATCTCATTCGGGCCATGAAATAATCTATTAAGCACATTACATATGTGAAAACATGAATTATTTTTTACCCCGACTGGGACTCGAACCTAGGACTTATGATTACTAAGTCAAGGCGCTACCACTACACCACAGAAGGTTAAAAGGAATCCAACCTTATAGCTTATATCTGCTATACTTAGGAATGAACGCATTCTAACTGAATGCCACTATGTTCATATTACAGATTCCCCAACCTCAATCGTGGCTTCATTTTAGCATTTAATTCAATTCCCAATCTCATTCGGGCCATGAAATAATCTATTAAGCACATTACATATGTGAAAACATGAATCATATTTTACCCCGATCGGGACTCGAACCTAGGACTTATGATTACTAAGTCAAGGCGCTACCAATACACCACAGAAGGTTAAAAGTAATCCAACCTTATAGCTTATATCTGCTATACTTAGGAATGAACGCATTCTAACTGAATGCCACTATGTTCATATTACAGATTCCCCAACCTCACTCCTGGCTTCATTTTAGCATTTAATTCAATTCCCAATCTCATTCGGGCCATGTAATAATCTATTAAGCACAATACATATGTGAGAACATGAATCATTTTTTACCCCGACCGGGACTCGAACCTAGGACTTATGATTACTAAGTCAAGGCGCTACCACTACACCACAGAAGGTTAAAAGGAATCCAACCTTATAGCTTATATCTGCTATACTTAGGAATGAACGCATTCTAACTGAATGCCACTATGTTCATATTGCAGATTCCCCAACCACACTCGTGGCTTCATTTTAGCATTTAATTAAATTCCAATCTCATTCGGGCCATGAAATAATCTGTTAAGCACATTACATATGTGAAAACATGAATCATTTTTTACCCCGACCGGGACTCGAACCTAGGACTTATGATTACTAAGTCAAGGCGCTACCACTACACCACAGAAGGTTAAAAGGAATCAAACCTATTAGCTTATATCTGCTATACTTAGGAATGAACGCATTCTAACTGAATGCCACTATGTTCATTTTACAGATTCCCCAACCTCAATCGTGGCTTCATTTTAGTATTTAATTCAATTCCAATTTCATTCGGGCCATAAAATAATCTATTAAGCACATTACATAAGTGAGAACATGAATCATTTTTTACCAATATCTGGACTCGAGCCTAGGACTTATGATTACTAAGTCAAGGCGCTACCACTACACCACAGAAGGTTAAAAGGAATCCAACCTTATAGCTTATATCTGCTATACTTAGGAATGAATGCATCCAGACTAAATGCCACTATTTTCATATTACAGATTCCAAAGCCTTACTCGTGGCTTCATTTTAGCATTTAATTCAATTCCCAATCTCATTCGGGCCATGAAATAATCTATTAAGCACTTTAAATAAGTGAAAACATGAATCATTTTTTACCCCGACCGGGACTCGAACCTAGGACATATGATTGCTAAGTCAAGGCACTACCACTACACCACAGAAGGTTAGAAGGAATCCAACCTTATAGCTTATATCTCCTATACTTAGGAATGAACGCATTCTAACTGAATGCCACTATGTTCATATTACAGATTCCCCAACCTCACTCGTGGCTTCATTTTAGCATTTAATTCAATTCCCAATCTCATTCGGGCCATGAAATAATCTATTAAGCACATTACATATGTGAAAACATGAATCATTTTTTACCCCGATCGGGACTCGAACCTAGGACTTATGATTACTAAGTCAAGGCGCTACCACTACACCACAGAAGGTTAAAAGGAATCCATCCTTATAGCTTATATCTGCTATACTTAGGAATGAACGCATTCTAACTGAATGCCACTATGTTCATATTACAGATTCCCCAACCTCACTCGTGGCTTCATTTTAGCATTTAATTCAATTCCCAATCTCATTCGGGCCATGAAATAATCTATTAAGCACATTACATATGTGAAAACATGAATCATTTTTTACCCCGACCGGGACTCGAACCTAGGACTTATGATTACTAAGTCAAGGCGCTACCACTACACCACAGAAGCTTGAAAGGAATCCAACCTTATAGCTTATATCTGCTATACTTAGGAATGAACGCATCCTAACTGAATGCCACTATGTTCATATTACAGATTCCCCAACCTCACTCGTGGCTTCATTTTAGCATTTAATTCAATTCCCAATCTCATTCGGGCCATGAAATAATCTATTTAGCACATTACATATGTGAAAACATGAATCATTTTTTTCCCCGACCGGGACTCGAACCTAGGACTTATGATTACTAAGTCAAGGGGCTACCACTACACCACAGAAGGTTAAAAGGAATCCAACCTTATAGCTTATATCTGCTATACTTAGGAATGAACGGATTCTAACTGAATGCCACTATGTTCATATTACAGATTCCTCAACCTCACTCGTGGCTTCATTTTAGCATTTAATTCAATTCCCAATCTCATTCGGGCCATGAAATAATCTATTAAGCACATTAGATATGTGAAAACATGAATCATTCTTTACACCGACCGGGAGTCGAACCTAGGACTTATGATTACTAAGTCAAGGCACTACCACTACACCACAGAATCTTAAAAGGAATCCAACCTTATAGCTTATATCTGCTATACTTAGGAATGAATGCATTCTAACTGAATGCCACTATAATGTTCATATTACAGATTCCCCAACCTCACTCGTGGCTTCATTTTAGCATTTAATTCAATTCCCAATCTCATTCGGGCCATGAAATAATCTATTAAGCACATTACATAAGTGAAAACATGAATCATTTTTTACCCCGACCGGGACTCGAACCTAGGACTTATGATTACTAAGTCAAGGCGCTACCACTACACCACAGAAGGTTAAAAGGAATCCAACCTTATAGCTTATATCTGCTATACTTAGGAATGAACGCATTCTAACTGAATGCCACTATGTTCATATTACAGATTCCCCAACCTCACGCGTGGCTTCATTTTAGTATTTAATTCAATTCCAATCTCATTAGGGCCATAAAATAATCTATTAAGCACATTACATAAGTGAGAACATGAATGATTTTTTACCCCGATCGGGACTCGGACCTAGGACTTATGATTACTAAGTCAAGGCGCTACCACAACACCACAGAAGGTTAAAAGTAATCCGACCTTGTAGCTTATATCTGCTATACTTAGGAATGAACGCATTCTAACTGAATGCCACTATGTTCATATTACAGATTTCCCAACCTCACTCGTGGCTTCATTTTAGCATTTAATTCAATTCCCAATCTCATTCGGGCCATGAAATAATCTATTAAGCACATTATATAAGTGAAAACATGAATCATATTTTACCCCGACCGGGACTCGAACCTAGGACTTGTGATTACTAAGTCAAGGCGCTACCACTACACCACAGAAGGTTAAAAGTAATCCAACCTTATAGCTTATATCTGCTATACTTAGGAATGAACGCATTCTAACTGAATGCCACTATGTTCATATTACAGATTCCCCAACCTCACTCGAGGCTTCATTTTAGCATTTAATTCAATTCCAAATCTCATTTGGGCCATGAAATAATCTATTAAGCACATTACATATGTGAAAACATGAATCATTTATTACCCCGATCGGGACTCGAACCTAGGACTTATGATTACTAAGTCAAGGCGCTACCAATACACCACATAAGGTTAAAAGGAATCCATCCTTATAGCTTATATCTGCTATACTTAGGAATGAACGCATTCTATCTGAATGCCACTATGTTCATATTGCAGATTCCCCAACCTCACTTGCGGCTTCATTTTAGCATTTAATTCAATTCCCAATCTCATTCGGGCCATGAAATAATCTGTTAAGCACATTACATATGTGAAAACATGAATCATTTTTTACCCCGACCGGGACTCGAACCTAGGACTTATGATTACTAAGTCAAGGCGCTACCACTACACCACAGAAGGTTAAAAGGAATCCAACCTTATAGCTTATATCTGTTATACTTAGGAATGAACGCATTCTAACTGAATGTCACTATGTTCATATTACAGATTCCTCAACCTCACTTGTGGCTTCATTTTAGCATTTAATTCAATTCCCAATCTCATTCGGGCCATGAAATAATCTGCTAAGCACATTACATATGTGAAAACATGAATCATTTTTTACCCCGACCGGGACTCGAACCTAGGACTTATGATTACTAAGTCAAGGCGCTACCACTACACCACAGAAGGTTAAAAGGAATCCAACCTATTAGCTTATATCTGCTATACTTAGGAATGAACGCATTCTAGCTGAAAGCCACTATGTTCATATTACAGATTCCCCAACCTCAATCGTGGCTTCATTTTAGTATTTAATTCAATTCCAATCTCATTCGGGCCTTAAAATAATCTATTAAGCACATTACATAAGTGAGAACATGAATCATTTTTTACCCCGATCGGGACTCGAACCTAGGACTTATGATTACTAAGTCAAGGCGCTACCACTACACCACAGAAGGTTAAAAGGAATCCAACCTTATAGCCTAACTCTGCTATACTTAGGAATGAATGCATTCAGACTGAATGCCACTATGTTCATATTACAGATTCCAAAGCCTTACTCGTGGCTTCATTTTAGCATTTAATTCAATTCCCAATCTCATTCGGGCCATGAAATAATCTATTAAGCACATTATATAAGTGAAAACATGAATCATTTTTTACCCCGATCGGGACTCGAACTTAGGACTTATGATTGCTAAGTCAAGGCACTACCACTACACCACAGAAGGTTAGAAGGAATCCAACCTTATAGCTTATATCTGCTATACTTAGGAATGAACGCATTCTAACTGAATGCCACTATGTTCATATTACAGGTTCCCCAACCTCACTCGTGGCTTCATTTTAGCATTTAATTCAATTCCCAATCTCATTCGGGCCATGAAATAATCTATTAAGCACATTACATATGTGAAAACATGAATCATTTTTTACCCCGACCGGGACTCGAACCTAGGACTTATGATTACTAAGTCAAGGCGCTACCACTACACCACAGAAGGTTAAAAGGAATCCAACCTTATAGCTTATATATGCTATACTTAGGAATGAATGCATTCTAACTGAATGCCACTATGTTCATATTACAGATTCCAAACCCTTATTCATGGCTTCATTTTAGCATTTAATTCAATTCCCAATCTCATTCGGGCCATGAAATAATCTATTAAGCACATTACATAAGTGAAAACATGAATCATTTTTCACACCGACTGGGACTCGAACCTAGGACTTATGATTACTAAGTCAAGGCGCTACCACTACACCACAGAAGGTTAATAGGAATACAACTTTATAGCTTATATCTGCTATACTTAAGAATGAACGCATTCTAACTGAATGCCACTATGTTCATATTACAGATTCCCCAACCTCACGCGTGGCTTCATTTTAGTATTTAATTCAATTCCAATCTCATTCGGGCCATAAAATAATCTATTAAGCACATTACATAAGTGAGAACATGAATGATTTTTTACCCCGATCGGGACTCGAACCTAGGACTTGTGATTACTAAGTCAAGGCGCTACCACTACACCACAGAAGGTTAAAAGGAATCCAACCTTATAGCTTATATCTGCTATACTTAGGAATGAATGCATTCTAACTGAATGCCACTATGTTAATATTACAGATTCCCCAACCTCACTCGTGGCTTCATTTTAGCATTTAAGTCAATTCCCAATCTCATTCGGGCCATGAAATAATCTATTAAGCACATTACATATGTGAAAACATGAAATATTTTTTACACCGACCGGGACTCGAACCTAGGACTTATGATTACTACGTCAAGGTACTACCACTACAACACAGAAGCTTAAAAGGAATCCAACCTTATAGCTTATATCTGCTATACTTAGGAATGAACGCATTCTAACTGTATGCCACTATGTTCATATTACAGATTCCCCAACCTCACTCGTGGCTTCATTTTAGCATTTAATTCAATTCCCAATCTCATTCGGGCCATGAAATAATCTATTAAGCACATTACATATCTGAAAACATGAATCATTTTTTACCCCAACCGGGACTCGAACCTAGGACTTATGATTACTAAGTCAAGGCGCTACCACTACACAACAGAAGGTTAAAAGGAATCCAACCTTATAGCTTATATCTGCTATACTTAGGAATGAATGCATTCTAACTGAATGCCACTATGTTCATATTACAGATTCCAAAGCCTTACTCATGGCTTCTTTTTAGCATTTAATTCAATTCCCAATCTCATTCGGGCCATGAAATAATCTATTAAGCACATTACATAAGTGAAAACATGAATCATTTTTCACATCGACCGGGACTCGAACCTAGGACTTATGATTACTAAGTCAAGGCACTACCACAACACCACAGAAGGTTAAAAGGAATCCAACCTTATAGCTTATATCTGCTATACTTAGGAATGAACGCATTCAAACTGAATGCCACTATGTTCATATTACAGATACCCCAACCGCACTCGTGGCTTCATTTTAGCATTTAATTCAATTCCCAATCTCATTCGGGCCATGAAATAATCTATTAAGCACATTACATATGTGAAAACATGAATCATTTTTACACTGACCGGGACTCGAACCTAGGACTTATGATTACTAAATCAAGGCACTACCACTAAACCACAGAATCTTAAAAGGAATCCAACCTTATAGCTTATATCTGCTATACTTAGGAATGAATGCATTCTAACTGAATGCCACTATAATTTTCATATTACAGATTCCCCAACCTCACTTGTGGCTTCATTTTAGCATTTAATTCAATTCCCAATGTCATTCAGGCCATGAAATAATCTATTAAGCACATTACATATGTGAAAAAATGAATCATTTCTTACCCCGACCGGGACTCGAACCTAGGACTTATGATTACTAAGTCAAGGCGCTACCACTACACCACAGAAGGTTAAAAGGAATCCAACCTTATAGCTTATATCTGCTATACTTAGGAATGAACGCATTCTAACTGTATGCCACTATGTTCATATTACAGATTCCCCAACCTCACTCGTGGCTTCATTTTAGCATTTAATTCAATTCCCAATCTCATTCGGGCCATGAAATAATCTGTTAAGCACATTACAAATGTGAAAACATGAATCATTTTTTACCCCGACCAGGACTCGAACCTAGGACTTATGATTACTAAATCAAGGCACTACCACTACACCACAGAAGGTTAAAAGGAATCCAACCTTATAGCTTATATCTGCTATACTTAGGAATGAACGCATTCTAACTGAATGCCACTATGTTCATATTACAGATTTCCCAACCTCACTCGTGGCTTCATTTTAGCATTTAATTCAATTCCCAATCTCATTCGGGCCATGAAATAATCTATTAAGCACATTATATAAGTGAAAACATGAATCATATTTTACCCCGACCGGGACTCGAACATAGGACTTGTGATTACTAAGTCAAGGCGCTACCACTACACCACAGAAGGTTAAAAGTAATCCAACCTTATAGCTTATATCTGCTATACTTAGGAATGAACGCATTCTAACTGAATGCCACTATGTTCATATTACAGATTCCCCAACCTCACTCGAGGCTTCATTTTAGCATTTAATTCAATTCCCAATCTCATTCGGGCCATGAAATAATCTATTAAGCACATTACATATGTGAAAACATGAATCATTTTTTACCCCGATCTGGACTCGAACCTAGGACTTATGATTACTAAGTCAAGGCGCTACCAATACACCACATAAGGTTAAAAGGAATCCATCCTTATAGGTTATATCTGCTATACTTAGGAATGAACGCATTCTAACTGAATGCCACTATGTTCATATTGCAGATTCCCCAACCTCACTTGTGGCTTCATTTTAGCATTTAATTCAATTCCCATTCTCATTCGGGCCATGAAATAATCTGTTAAGCACATTACATATGTGAAAACATGAATCATTTTTTACCCCGACCGGGACTCGAACCTAGGACTTATGATTACTAAGTCAAGGCACTACCACTACACCACAGAAGGTTAAAAGGAATCCAACCTTATAGCTTATATCTGCTATACTTAGGAATGAACGCATTCTAACTGAATGCCACTATGTTCATATTAAAGATTCCCCAACCTCACTTGTGGCTTCATTTTAGTATTTAATTCAATTCCAATCTCATTCGGGCCATAAAATAATCTATTAAGCACATTACATAAGTGAGAACATGAATGATTTTTTACCCCGATCGGGACTCGAACCTAGGACTTGTGATTACTAAGTCAAGGCGCTACCACTACACCACAGAAGGTTAAAAGTAATCCAACCTTGTAGCTTATATCTGCTATACTTAGGAATGAACGCATTCTAACTGAATGCCACTATGTTCATATTACAGATTTCCCAACCTCACTCGTGGCTTCATTTTAGCATTTAATTCAATTCCCAATCTCATTCCGGCCATGAAATAATCTATTAAGCACATTATATAAGTGAAAACATGAATCATATTTTACAGCGACCGGGACTCGAACATAGGACTTGTGATTACTAAGTCAAGGCGCTACCACTACACCACAGAAGGTTAAAAGTAATCCAACGTTATAGCTTATATCTGCTATACTTAGGAATGAACGCATTCTAATTGAATGCCACTATGTTCATATTACAGATTCCCCAACCTCACTCGAGGCTTCATTTTAGCATTTAATTCAATTCCCAATCTCATTCGGGCCATGAAATAATCTATTAAGCACATTACATATGTGAAAACATGAATCATTTTTTACCCCGATCTGGACTCGAACCTAGGACTTATGATTACTAAGTCAAGGCACTACTACTACACCACAGAAGGTTAAAAGGAATCCAACCTTATAGCTTATATCTGCTATACTTAGGAATGAACGCATTCTAACTAAATGCCACTATGTTCATATTACAGATTCCCCAACCTCAATCGTGGCTTCACTTTAGTATTTAATTCAATTCCAAACTCATTCGGGCCATAAAATAATCTATTAAGCACATTACATAAGTGAGAACATGAATCATTTTTTACCCCGATCGGGACTCGAACCTAGGACTTATGATTACTAAGTCAAGGCACTACCACTACACCACAGAAGGTTAAAAGGAATCCAACCTTATAGCTTATATCTGCTATACTTAGGAATGAACGCATTCTAACTGAATGCCACTATGTTCATATTACAGATTCCCCAACCTCACTCGTGGCTTCATTTTAGCATTTAATTCAATTCCCAATCTCATTCGGGCCATGAAATAATCTATAAAGCACATTACATATGTGAAAACATGAATAATTTTTAACCCCGACTGGGAGTCGAACCTAAGACTTATGATTACTAAGTAAAGGCGCTACCACTACACCACAGAAGGTTAGAAGGAATCCAGCCTTATAGCTTATATATGCTATACTTAGGAATGAACGCATTCTAACTGAATGCCACTATGTTCATATTACAGATTCCAAAGCCTTACTCATGGCTTCATTTTAGCATTTAATTCAATTCCCAATCTCATTCGGGCCATGAAATAATCTATTAAGCACATTACATAAGTGAAAACATGAATCATTTTTCACACCGACTGGGACTCGAACCTAGGACTTATGATTACTAAGTCAAGGCGCTACCACTACACCACAGAAGGTTAAAAGGAATACAACCTTATAGCTTATATCTGCTATACTTAGGAATGAACGCATTCTAACTGAATGCCACTATGTTCATATTACAGATTTCCCAACCTCACTCGTGGCTTAATTTTAGCATTTAATTCAATTCCCAATCTCATTCGGTCCATCAAATAATCTATTAAGCACATTATATAAGTTAAATAATGAATCATATTTTACCCAGACCGGGACTCGAACCTAGGACTTGTGATTACTAAGTCAAGGCACTACCACTACACCACAGAAGGTTAAAAGGAATCCAACCTTATAGCTTATATCTGTTATACTTAGGAATGAATGCATTCAAACTGAATGCCACTATGTTCATATTACAGATTCCCCAACCTCACTCGTGGCTTCATTTTAGCATTTAAGTCAATTCCCAATCTCATTCGGGCCATGAAATAATCTATTAAGCAAATTACATATGTGAAAAAATAAAATATTTTTACACCGACCGGGACTCGAACCTAGGACTTATGATTACTACGTCAAGGCACTACCACTACACCACAGAAGCTTAAAAGGAATCCAACCTTATAGCTTATATCTGCTATACTTAGGAATGAACGCATTCTAACTGAATGCCACTATAATGTTCATATTACAGATTCCCCAACCTCACTCGTGGCTTCATTTTAGCATTTAATTCAATTCCCAATCTCATTCGGGCCATGAAATAATCTATTAAGCACATTACATATGTGAAAACATGAATCATTTTTTACCCTGACCGGGACTCGAACCTAGGACTTATGATTACTAAGTGAAGGCACTACCACTAGACCACAGAATGTTAAAAGGAATCCAACCTTATAGCTTATATCTGCTATACTTAGGAATGAACGCATTCTAACTGAATGCCACTATGTTCATATTACAGATTCCCCAACCTCACTCGTGGTTTCATTTTAGCATTTAATTCAATTCCCAATCTCATTCGGGCCATGAAATAATCTATTAAGCACATTACATATGTGAAAACATGAATCATTTTTTACCCCGACCGGGACTCGAACCTAGGACTTATGATTACTAAGTCAAGGCGCTACCACTACACCACAGAAGGTTAAAAGGAATCCAACCTTATAGCTTATATCTGCTATACTTAGGAATGAACGCATCCTAACTGAATGCCACTATGTTCATATTACAGATTCCCCAACCTCACTCGTGGCTTCATTTTAGCATTTAAATTAATTCCAATCTCATTCGGGCCATGAAATAATCTATTAAGCACATTACATATGTGAAAACATGAATCATTTTTTACCCCGATCTGGACTCGAACCTAGGACTTATGATTACTAAGTCAAGGCGCTACCAATACACCACATAAGGTTAAAAGGAATCCATCCTTATAGGTTATATCTGCTATACTTAGGAATGAACGCATTCTAACTGAATGCCACTATGTTCATATTGCAGATTCCCCAACCTCACTTGTGGCTTCATTTTAGCATTTAATTCAATTCCCAATCTCATTCGGGCCATGAAATAATCTGTTAAGCACATTACATATTTGAAAACATGAATCATTTTTTACCCCGACCGGGACTCGAACCTAGGACTTATAATTACTAAGTCAAGGCACTACCACTACACCACAGAAGGTTAAAAGGAATCCAACCTTATAGCTTATATCTGCTATACTTAGGAATGAACGCATTCTAACTGAATGCCACTATGTTCATATTAAAGATTCCCCAACCTCACGCGTGGCTTCATTTTAGTATTTAATTCAATTCCAATCTCATTCGGGCCATAAAATAATCTATTAAGCACATTACATAAGTGAGAACATGAATGATTTTTTACCCCGATCGGGACTCGAACCTAGGACTTGTGATTACTAAGTCAAGGCGCTACCACTACACCACAGAAGGTTAAAAGTACTCCAACATTGTAGCTTATATCTGCTATACTTAGGAATGAACGCATTCTAACTGAATGCCACTATGTTCATATTACAGATTCCCCAACCTCACGCGTGGCTTCATTTTAGTATTTAATTCAATTCCAATCTCATTCGGGCCATAAAATAATCTATTAAGCACATTACATAAGTGAGAACATGAATGATTTTTTACCCCGATCGGGACTCGGACCTAGGACTTATGATTACTAAGTCAAGGCGCTACCACAACACCACAGAAGGTTAAAAGTAATCCGACCTTGTAGCTTATATCTGCTATACTTAGGAATGAACGCATTCTAACTGAATGCCACTATGTTCATATTACAGATTTCCCAACCTCACTCGTGGCTTCATTTTAGCATTTAATTCAATTCCCAATCTCATTCGGGCCATGAAATAATCTATTAAGCACATTATATAAGTGAAAACATGAATCATATTTTACCCCGACCGGGACTCGAACCTAGGACTTGTGATTACTAAGTCAAGGCGCTACCACTACACCACAGAAGGTTAAAAGTAATCCAACCTTATAGCTTATATCTGCTATACTTAGGAATGAACGCATTCTAACTGAATGCCACTATGTTCATATTACAGATTCCCCAACCTCACTCGAGGCTTCATTTTAGCATTTAATTCAATTCCAAATCTCATTTGGGCCATGAAATAATCTATTAAGCACATTACATATGTGAAAACATGAATCATTTATTACCCCGATCGGGACTCGAACCTAGGACTTATGATTACTAAGTCAAGGCGCTACCAATACACCACATAAGGTTAAAAGGAATCCATCCTTATAGCTTATATCTGCTATACTTAGGAATGAACGCATTCTATCTGAATGCCACTATGTTCATATTGCAGATTCCCCAACCTCACTTGCGGCTTCATTTTAGCATTTAATTCAATTCCCAATCTCATTCGGGCCATGAAATAATCTGTTAAGCACATTACATATGTGAAAACATGAATCATTTTTTACCCCGACCGGGACTCGAACCTAGGACTTATGATTACTAAGTCAAGGCGCTACCACTACACCACAGAAGGTTAAAAGGAATCCAACCTTATAGCTTATATCTGTTATACTTAGGAATGAACGCATTCTAACTGAATGTCACTATGTTCATATTACAGATTCCTCAACCTCACTTGTGGCTTCATTTTAGCATTTAATTCAATTCCCAATCTCATTCGGGCCATGAAATAATCTGCTAAGCACATTACATATGTGAAAACATGAATCATTTTTTACCCCGACCGGGACTCGAACCTAGGACTTATGATTACTAAGTCAAGGCGCTACCACTACACCACAGAAGGTTAAAAGGAATCCAACCTATTAGCTTATATCTGCTATACTTAGGAATGAACGCATTCTAGCTGAAAGCCACT
>JAXCGZ010007161.1:0-14146 GCA_037179515.1 Halocaridina rubra | reverse complement strand
AGGAAAGGGATGTTTGTATAAGTTCAGCAGTGATATTATTATTATTATTACTATTACAGTATTATTATTATTATTATTGTTATCATTATTATTATTATTCTGTCAGTTGTTCTGTGGCAAGATATACTGTCAGAGAAGTACTTGCACGTTATTTAGTCTTTTATCCTCTTTTTGGCCTTTTGACATGCAAGGAGTACAAGAGCAGGATACAATGAGCTACGAACATAGGGCTCTTTTTCTGTAGACACAGTTTTGTAAATGCAATAATGTAAATACCAGTGAGGATATCTCTGCTAGGTGCCACATTTTACATGCCATAGACTGTGAGATGAAATTTTATCAACTCCATTACATTTTCGTTGCTGTATTTATTTACAAGTTACTGTACTGTATTACAGATGTGATATTTTTCACTATACATATAAAAGAGTGACTGAGTTGATTTGAACTTCCTGCATTTAACCGTTGTATTAAATATGGATAATCTTCATTTTACTCGTCTTTAGTTTATGATACAGCTTTTCATGATGAATCACTGTTACATCATAAAAGACTCCCTCATCAAGCACATTGTATTGTTTTACTTATCTACAAAAGTTGTGCAGTGGTAATGGCTTGTTATAATAGCAATTATCTATTCTTTATCAGTTAAATATGAATTCATATATGATGTCTTTACCTTGCATAATTATTTAAGGTAACTTAGTGTTCACTTCATATCAGTTCAAGTTCAGCAAGTAATATCCTTGTGTCTGTACCTGAAAAAGATGGTTGTGCTAACATTGTTCTGTATTCTCTCTCTCTCTCTCTCTCTTTCTTTTTTTTAAAGTTAATATAAACTGTCTGCAATCTGGCGTCATTCCTTACAACATTGAAATCAAGTTGGAATATTGAGTTCATTAGTAAGAAAATTGCTTTTGTTTTCAGTGCATTTCTAAGTACTCAGAATTTATCATCGGTGATATGTGCGATTATATCCCTGCGGATGCATTATGTGTTTCTGTTGGAAAATACTGAATTACAGCTATCTGGATATAGTGTATATACTTACCACCGATATAATAAGGTTGATCTATTACCTATCTACAGTAGTGCTCATTTCAGAAAATATTTAACCTTTATCTGCATTATTTGCTGTTCCCTGATTATTTGCAGACCTGGGAATCAAACCTCGCCCTTTTACTGTATTCGTGTATTCAAGTGTGCACATATATATTCTGTATATGAGTTTCTTTTTTCTCCCAATAAATATAATTTTCTCACTTTTTTATGAATTCATCTCCAACTTTTGTTTTTCTCTTTGGTTTGTGTATTAGTTCTTATCAACCACAAAAGTACAAACAGAGTGTGGATATGAAAATACCTGTGGACAGGCTTAGTACCCTAGTTGTAGGGAACAACCAGAGATTAGAAGAACACGAAATGAATACCTTGCAGAATCATGCTTCTGCAGGCCAAAAGGAAATAATATTTGAGAAGAAGAACCAGTCTGTGAGTTTTTATGTTTTGAGCTGCCCGGTTCCTTATGATGGTGTATTTTGCACTTGTCGGTGAAAATATGATTCTCATTGTGATTCATCCGTCTTCTGTCATGGTGATTTATAACAATATCAAGAGAATGTATAGGTGTCATTTTTCAAACTTGGTGCCATTATATGCATTAGGACTTCATCTTATCTTGTGCAGTCATGAACATACATGGTTGGAAAAAATTAAAGAATGTACATATTTTTGTTTCTATATTTATTCATTCATATCCATCCCCATTTTGTGTTAGGAATTGAATGCTGTGCCTATATCACTGTCATTATCTGTATACTGTCTTGGGCTTGAGCTGGACCCATTCAAAAATGTTTATAAGATAAAGTCATTAATCAGTGAAGTTGAGTTTGCTTTTATTTAAGAAAAATATACTGTCTCATGACTTAGAATGATATATCATATGAAATTTTTTATACGTTAAGTTTGATTGATAAAACAGCATGATATTCATATATTACTGTCTCTGTACAATTTTACGTTGCTATTTGTGTAAAAATAAATTCTTTTTAGCGGTAATATGATTTTCTTTTTTTTTGTGTTATCAGATGTCATATGTGGAAAAGTCATGCATAAAAATTCGTTTATGGCTTTTTTTTTTTCTTCCCAAATGTATGTTTTCTTGTTTTTATTGGTGATTTTGTATATAGTGTTTGTTTGCGCTATTTTAAATGTGCTGGTAGTGTTGTTAAGAGAATGGTTATACAAGTTTCCAGAACCTGTAATGAAGGATTGTTTTCAGTTTCATTTGAGAAAAGGAGCTTTGAAGAATGGAAAGACATTATTTTCTATTTCTCCTGTCATCCATCACAAGAATAAGCAATTACTCTTGAAAATAGTAGGAGATTGGCTTGCTCCAGGCAAAGATACAGTGAGATTTGGCTGAGAGGTACTGTGACATGGACATCCCTATTTTAGAGTATAGAAACTCCCCTACTTGCGAACAAGTTAGGTTCCAGAAGTCTTTTCATAAGTTGAATTGTTTGTAAGTTGTGTTTAGGTAAAAAAGAGTACTGCATATGCAGTACAGTACAGTACTTAAGTTAAACACTTAACTACTGTATAAAGCATGCAGTATACAGTATTAATGAATTTTAATATGTTCATAAGCTGATATTTTTTATGTACAGTACTGTATATATGTTGGTGAAACACCAGAGAGGACTGCAGTTATTACACAAGGCTCCAGGACCCTTTGTTTCAGATATTCATGTTGAAGAGAGTAATAGAGAGATTCTTCTCCCAAAGAGTTAATAGATTTCTTCAGATATGTATCAACAATGAAGTACTTTTACTATAGGTTAGATTGGAATACGAGCTGAAGACACTTTTCCAGAAAAGTGTCTTCAGCAAAGATAGTTTTGTACATGGTGTACAAGACTGATACTTCACGAGCATATGAATTATTTGAATATTTATCAAATCTTAGAAAAGCACCAAGGCATAGCAAGTAGAGAACTATCTTTGCTAAAAATGCTTCTGGAAAAAAGATATTTGGACCTCTCTGGACGTGGAACTTCCTTGTCTTCATCTTTTTTCATGAGATTTGTTCTCATCAAGGAATGTTTCATAACCTGACAATGAAGGTAGACATTCGAAAGCTGGTATTCCAGGGCAAAAGGTACTTCACTGTTGAAGACATTTTGAAGAGGAGAGTTATTAACCCCTTGGAAGAAGAATCTCTCCATCACTCTTATTATCGGGGACATCTGGAACAATGGGTCCTGGAACCTTTTGTAATAATTACAGTCCTCTCTGATATTCCTTAATCACTAATTTTTTTTATTTTTTTTCTATGAGTGACACCGGGACAGGCAAAAACTGCCCTAATCAATAAAAACCCGGGCAGAAGAAAACACCAACACGAAGGAAAAGAAAAAGGTTAAGGACAAGGCAGAGATGAGATAATATCACACCAAGGAAAACGACAGACAGAAAAAACAGTCAAAGTACAGAGGACCCAGAGATAAGGAGGACTAGCCCCTGAGATGATGATAGCTTCGCTTTTTGAAGGATGATAGGTCATAAGAATTAGGAAAGACAGAAGGAGGTAGAGAGCTCCAGAGTCTGGAGGTACTTGGGAAGAAGCAGTCACTGCACCGACCAATCCGCTAGCAACAAATGTCCACACAGTACCTGTGACATGAGGCCGGTTGGCGAGTGTTATGCGTCCTCGGCAGTGGAGGAGGGAGGGATGCAACTCGCCAACTCATCAGAGCAGCGATGGAAGTAGTATCGATAGAAAAGAGAAAGAGAAGATACCTTACTGCGAAGAGAGAGAGAATCCAGATTAAGAGTAAAAGAAGGATCATTAATGAGTCTGATTGCCTTAGATTTAACCCTATCAAGGAGATAAATATAAGAAGAAGCACCCCAGATGTGTGAGCAGTATTCTAAGAAGGGACGGATACGACCTTTATAAATTTTAAGTAGCTGTAAAGAGGAAAAGTAATGACGAAAACGAAACAAAATCCCCTAATTTTTTGGATGAAGATTAAGAAATTTGGATTATGTGATTCCTCCAAGAAAAGTTAGAGGCTATATGGATTCCTTATCTTCTTCCTCTATTTGCGTTCCCATTTTCATATGGGGTCGCATCTCTTCACTAGTCGTCTCCACTGGTTCCGGTCCATCACTTGCTCCTCCTCCAGCTGTCTCTCTCTGAGATCCTCCTTCAGTCGGTCCTTCCACCGTAGTTTAGGTCTTCCTCGTCTACGTCTGCCCTCCACGTCCATCTCCATCACTCTCACACCCACGTAGTCTTCATCTCTCCTCTTCACATGACCGAACCACTGTAATCTCCTCTCCTGCGCTTTCGCCGACGCCTCCACCACCTTCACTGTACCTCTGATCTGGTCATTTCGTATCCTGTCCTCCCTCGTCACCCCACACATCCACCTCAGCATTCTCATTTCTGCGACATCTATCTTCCTTTCTTGAACCTTTTTCACCGGCCACGTCTCCGCACCGTACAGCAACGCTGGTCTCACAACTGACTTGTACACTTTTCCTTTCACTCTAGCACTGATTTTCTTGTCACATAGCACCCCTGATGTTCTCTTCCAGCTGTTCCACGCTACCTGGATCCTATGATCAATCTCTCTCTCTAGGTCTCCATCCTTCGTTACGTAGGAGCCGAGGTATTTGAAGGCGTCCGCCTTTGGGAGCTTGTGGTCTTGCATGAACAGGTCGCCTCCTTGTGTCACATTGCACTCCAGGTACTCCGTTTTCTGTCTGCTCACCTTCAGTCCGTAATCCTCCAGCAAACCCCTCCATAGCTCCAACCTCTCTTGCAATTCTTCACGGCTCTCGGAGACCAAAACAATATCGTCTGCAAAGAGCATGCTCCATGGTGCCTCCTTTGTCACTTCCTCCACCATCACATCCATGAGAAGGTTAAATAGATAGGGGCTAAGAGCTGATCCCTGATGGAGTCCAACTTTCACCTGAAAAGGCTCTGTAGTGCCAACTGTACTTCTTACTCTTGTTGTGGCTTCCCTGTATATGTCCTGAACTATCTTGACATACTTCTCCTTCACTCCCTTCGACCTCATACTCCTCCACACCTTGCTTCTCGGGATCCGATCATAAGCTTTTTCCAGGTCAATAAACGCCATGTACAGCCCTCTTTGCTTATCATATGGATTCCTTATATGTTGATAGAATTGAGAGGGTAAATTTTGTTAGTTTCGAAGACAATAGGGTTATCAGGAGGAGGAGAAGATAAAGAGATAGCCAGAAACTGTGTCTTGGAGGCATTGAATTTAACTGAATTTTTAGTACTCCACTCAGATACCCTCTGCAAATCGGAGTTGAGAGTAGAAGAAAGAGTGATACGAGACTGATTACGAGTAGCAGATGAAGGTTGAGAAGAAAAGGCAGAGGAAAAGTGAAGAGTAGAATCATCAGCAAAGGCATGAAGAAGAGAGGAAGATGGGGATTGTTGAAGATCATTGATGAAGAGAAGGAACAGAGTAGGTGAAAGACCAGAGCCCTGTGGAACACCACTGGTAACAGAGAAAGGGCTAAATGTCACACCCTCAGCAACTACAGATATAAATCGGTCAGAAAGAAAACTGGAAATCAGAGAACAGAAAGAAGGGGTAAAGCCATAGGCAGGGAGTTTGGCCAACAGAGCCTTGTGCCAGACTCTGTCAAAAGCCTTAGAGATATCAGGGGCGACGACAAAGGATTCCTTATAGTTCCTCAGAGAAGTTACCATACATGAGTAAGATAGGACAGGAGGTCACCAGTGGATCTTGCCTTGTGGAAGCCGTACTGGTGATCGAAGATAAGTGAGTTAGATTCAATGCGTTTCAGGAAGTGAGCATTGGGCAAGTTTCGAACACTTTAACAATAGAGGAGGTTAGGGCAATAGGTCGGTAGTGTGAAGTACTGTATACTTTTTTAAGGAATTTTAATACAGTAATGATAATGCAATAATGCAGTACAGTAATACATACATTAATATATGAGTAGGTAATGGATAGGTTTTTTCGTATCTGTGAATGTTAGTAACTCGGTTTTTCGCAAGCAGGGGAGCCTCTGTATCTCTATATAATCAGTCAAGATGACTTCCACCATGTTGAGATAGATCTTGAACGATATGGGAACAAAAATACCTCCTCTGTGTTCCTCTGGGTGTCGTAATGGTCGACTGAAAGGGGCAAAGCGATCGGACTGGGAATCCTTTCCTTTGTATTTAACTCCCACAGAGAGTCAAGATTTTTGCTTTGACTCAGCCACCTTTCATATAAGGGGGATTAAGACTTTTGTATATAGAGAGATGAAAAGATAGGGGGTCCTCGACCTATATCAGAGTTCTGTTCCTGAAAAGTGATACAACCCGAATTTCAGTTTAAGTTGGAACACACCTATATAAGCACCTATGCTAATGCAGTAGCGAAGTTTCTCCCTTTTCTATTCATTTTACTATCTTTAATTTCACTTCCATGTGATAGCTTTCTTAATCTTGCCAACTGAAGAATATGCTTTTAGCATGGGAGTCATAATACAGGCCAAAAATTATAAAAAAATAAGCAAAATTATTTTTGGGAGATGTGCTGTAACCACGAAGCATTGTAACTCGATGACATTGTAAATCAAGGACCCCCTGTATATCCTTTTGGCATCTGATGGCAAGGCTCTATGTTAGAGAATATGATTATATACACTTATGTATACCCTTTTACATAATATTAAACACTGGATGTTACTAAAATATAGTTTTTAATTCTAATCAGACTATTAACTCATGCATTGTGTTCGAGTTTTTCTCTTACAATAATCTCAGTTAATACTAGCTGTTAAGTAAACATTCCTCTGAAAAGGCTTGTATGTCTCTCTCAGTAATTTCTTTAGCCTGTCTACCAACTGTGTACCATTTACAGTATTATTAGCTGTTAAGTAAACATTCCTCTGAAGAGGCTTGTATGTCTCTCTCAGTAGTTTCCTTATGCTGTTTACCAGTTGTGTACCATTTACAGTACTTTGCCTTCCTCATTATTCGACATGCATATTAAGGACTAAGTTTTAAATAGCTTCATTGCTAGCCGTATATCGATCATCATGAATTTTTTTTCCTTTCTTATATATCGTAAGCAAGCACCCATTTCTATAGATTTCTATTTTCTACTCTTGACATAATACATGGAGTTACCCAAAAAATTAGGAGATACAATTGGACAAGCAATATTCCATAGTCTCTGCTCAATTCATCCATAGTTCCCATATTTCTCTTAGAATTTATTTTCAATTGTATTTGAAGACTGACATTGTCATTTTCCTGTCCTCCATGATCAGCTAACAGGAGAAATACATGAAGGGTTTACTGGGGCATTTTTCGTTAAATATAGAAGCTCTTATTTGTGTGGATAGGTAGAAACTGCAAGTATTGAAGAGTATTTTAATATATATTTTATTCTGTACAAAAAAATGAATTTTGGCATACAGACACCCTCCCAACTTACAAATGAGTAAGATTCCAGAAGTCCATTTGTAAGTAGAAATGTTCGTAAGTTGTGTTTAGGAAAAAAATTTAAATTTACTGCACAGTACATACGTATGCAGTAATGTACAGTACTTAGGTTAAAGACACTTAACTACTACATAAAACATAAAGTATACAATATTAATGAATTTTAATACAATAACAATAATGTAATAATACAGTACAACAGTAATACATATATTAATATATGGGTAGATAAAGGTAGGATTTTGTTTGTAACTTTTTCGTTAGTAGGGGATCTTTTATACTGCATTAGGATCTAGAATATACTTTTCAACATTTATCCCATGTTATAGGGCTAAACTAATAAGAATTAAGTATTATTTTCTTCTGTTTAACTTCTTTACTTTTAAATTTGTACCTGCCTGTAGTCCTCACACATTGTAAAAAGGGGTAATTACATGGAGCAAATCTTTAAATATGTTTGCATTTGTTGTAAGACACTAAGGAAGTTTAGTCATAGTAAGGAGTTGGTCAAGTCAGAGCACACATATTACTGTCTGGTGAATGTGTGTGCACTTTGATGCAGCCACTCCCTTACAAGGGTGATAATACCAATGTATATATGTATGTAATAGATGGGTAGTTGTTATTGATTAGTCAGAGTACTTTAATTGATTAATCCTTTTCATTCAATAGTTTGAAATCTTCTAAAGTTTTGCATAGGCTACCTGTATGTTGTATAGTTATGTTTGCACCACAAAAGAAAATCTAACATTTTCAACCACATTACTTTTATGTTGATTGCAGTTATAAGATACGCTTATAAATACAGTACTCATGAAAATTTATAAATATAGCACTCATTAAATTGGTCACAGAAAATGTACTTTGCAAATTTGTGCCTAGCAATTTGGAAGAAGAATTGAAGTTTGTCAGCTGTGCAGTTGCCAATGGAAAGAAGTCCTTTTGAAACCCAGGCTAGAACTTAATTTTTCCTTAAAGTTGTACTCATGAAAGGTAAACTACTGCTTTTCAGACTCAATAAAGTTAAAAATTTGTGTCATGTATGTAATCTTACATTACATCTCCACAGAGCCAGAATTACGTACGTACTTCAGGTCAGGATTTGGTAGACGGTGATGTCTGCGATGGTGGTGTACTTTCTAGAGGAAACCATGTCACTGGTAAGGTATTTATGAATTAAGTTACTGCTTCTGCTAAGAATTGAATGCTCTTTGCTGTGGTATTAGTAGTTAATTTAGTATAAATAACTATGTATATCGGTATTGTTATTACAATAAAATAAATAATACGAAGGTATAGATACTGGTTATTTTCTCAAAATTCAATGAAAAGTTTGAAATTTTTCGGATTTATCTACTAATATATGGTTGACGTACATAACTTAAAATGTTCTTTGTTGAGTTACTTGTATTATTTTCTATATTTCTTTTAAGCATAATGAAATGTATTCAGATATAAAGACACATAAAATTGAATAAAGCTCAGATTGTTATTGGTCTAAGCTGTTTCTCTTATATTGTCGGACTTATTAATGTTATTTTACCTTATGTACGATGAAGAAATGAAGATATTATTAAGTATGTATTATATGTGTGAAAACTGAGTAGCTTAATGTATGTAAATATTATTATATCTTTTAGATACAGAAATTGACATGGAAGATGTCCCAGGTTCACATGGAAATTTCAATTCTTCAGAGCAACAATCCGATAGACCGAGTCAGTTTGAGAGAGGAAGGCTAAATTTGCTCTCTGCAGCTTATGAGGTAAGTTTAGGAATCATTTCCATAAGAATTCAGTTCCCCATGTTCAGGATCACTACAAAGTGGAGCTCCTCCAGGAAGAGCATCAGATTTTTTTTCTTTGGATGTATAAAGTGGTTGTTGTCGAAAAGTGTTTTGTAATATCCATACCTTTTCCTTCTAATGCTAGCAGTTGTAGCAGAAAATCCAAATTGGATCTCATCAAAGTGTAACAGAACATTTTTTCTCAGTCAGTCGAGGTTTTAGAGAGGACAGTATTTGTATGTGTGGTTTACAGGCCCCCTCCAAGTTAGTTGGCTTAATGAATCCACATGTGGATATTGCAGTCCTTGAATAGAACTAATTGCAATTTGCATTCAGATATTAGATTTAGCGTATGTAGGAAAAATGCAGAAGACATTCCATTTGAGTGGCTGGTGCATTTGGCATTTCTTTAGGAATACAGCTGATTTGAATGGGACAAAAAATAATGGCTAGTTATATTGTGAATAGAATTATCATTGTCCACCCTCATGCATTGGATTTCTTCATCTAGTGAGGTATACAGCTATGAGTCTGAGTAATCAGCAGCAGGTTGTAATAACTTAGAAGTTTTACTTTGATTTCCTACATTAATACTCCATGTTGTATCATCTGCTGTATTGAAGCCTTGCTGCTTCCCTTGTGGTTGCCCTGCTGGCTTCAGCAGATGTGTCAGTAATTTAAAAAAAATTAAATCAGTTTTATTCTCCTTGTTTCAGAGCTTGGACTATGACACATGCATCAATTCCACTTTATTAGATGAGGAGCGTAAAAAAGGTTACACCTTCGTTGTGAAAAAGGACATTGCAAGATGGGTGGTTGTGATGGTGGTTGGAATTTTAACTGCAATTGTAGCATGCCTCATAGATATTTCTATAGAATCACTTTCGAAGTATAAATATACATGGTTGAAAAAATGTATCCTTTTATATGACAATTTTGTTAGTGGACTTAATACATTACTCATTGGTGTTGTCTCCTAAGGTGCCTGCCTGAATAGCCCTGAGTCCCAACGGAAATCCGCTGCCGATCCTGGGCTGTCCCACAGAGCTCTCAGGGAATATATGTTGTGATGTTGGCATATGTGATTGTAAGTAATGCAGTCTTTATCCCTAGTGGTGCATGAAAAAGCTCTCTTCCCTTGTATGCCCTGTGAGCATCTCAGGTGATTAGGGAACAGGATTCCATGCTCCTATTATATATGTTGTGGCAAGCAACTAAAGAGGTTGGAAGGCAGAGGGAAATCAGTTCCTCTCTCCCGTTTCTTCTCTCTGAAAATAACTATAGAAGAGACTGGGTAAGTGGAGGATCTTGTTTTTTTTTTCAATCCTCTTGTTGCAGATGTAGCCAACCAAACCATGTCAGTGGGATATGGTATCTTATTGCTAAACTTTACTGACTTAGGTTTAGTAATATTCGTGATCTGTTAATAGCAGCATTGTATTAATATTTTTGATTTATTGATAGCAGCAGGATTAGTTGAAACCACCAGTGCCTTTTAACATAGCATGAAATTTGATGAAGAAGTCAGATTTTATTATACAGAGTACTCAGTCAAGCTGACAAACTTGTTATCCAAGATTGTGGATGATCCAGCGATGTAATGTCTGGAAGCGGAGAAGGAGGAGGAAAGATTGAATTCTCAGTATATGAGACTGAGATTTCTAATGCATGAACTGGAATGCTGAAATTCTCAAAAAACACTGATGTGGCTTTTTTTTATTTATAATATATAATGAGTATCCACTCTAATAAATAACCAAAGAATTTCAAAATTGATAGACTTAAATGCAACCTTTTTAAGCAGAGAGAAAACTAGTTCGATGATATTTATTTATGATGAATTATTAAAAAATGTACCAATACTGTAATGAATCATTTGCTTTCCTTAACACCATTTTCTGCAGACACAGATGAAGGTGTCTTAAATAGCACCTTAACCATTTCATTCTTTTTGTGGGCTGCGTTAAATGTAGGACCTGTGTTTTTAGCAGCACTTATGGGCTCGTTAGTAGAGGTATGTGTTATTTACCTTTTACTATCCTGAACTCTTTATTTGATTTAAATAGTTTTAATAATATGAAGGTAATTATCATGTTCAATGCATTTACAGTTCTTGAGTATGTTTGATTATTGTTGTTAATGCTACAATTATTGTATATTACCACAGCCTATGGCAGCGGGTAGTGGCATTCCACAAGTAAAATGTTATTTGAATGGCGTGAAAATTCCTCGGGTGGTAAGAATAAAAACTCTGCTTGCTAAGGCTACTGGAGTCACAATGTCTGTCCTCGGAGGATTGGCAGTGGGAAAGGTATGCAGTTACTTGATATTTCATTTTATTGCTCCCTTCCAAAAAGATAGAATGCTTTTAGTATACCTACAAAACTCCATTTCATTACTAACTGGAATTGTTCAAGAATATAGCATTAAATGGTATTTAACGTGAGAATTGACGTTTTTGAGAATTCATTCCTCTAAACATGTGTATTTATTATTTAGCAATGTTTAGCACTGTATATGGTAGTATTTTTAGTATAATCCTGTCATTAATTTTCCAACATATTCTTTGTATAGACACTAAACTGGGTTTCATTCCATAAGGAAACAACGTTTAGTAATGAATTATGTCCCATCATATTAAAGTCTCTTGCTGTAATTTTCAATCCTGAGTATCTACCAAGCAAAGCAACACAGTCCTTCAAGTTTTTATGTTCATTCCATAAACCTTGTCACCTGCAAAGATGTATCCCTACTAAAGATTGACTTAGGATACCCACTTCAACATACTCCTTATAGTATAATCCCTGATGGCATGCCTATCTCTACTTGTCCATAAACTTGTAAAAGGTTTTCGATTATTATGCATCAGTAGCGACTTCATCTGATTATGTAAAATTTTTATACATGAGATGTTCTAGAACCTACGGTAATTCCCTGTGCAGAGAGTTTTTGCCTCCATTGGATTTACGCCTTATCTTTTTAGAGAGAATGTAATAGTTTTTGGTAGGTACCTCTTCTCAGTAACTTAGGATGGGAGAAGCCCCCTATAGACTGTAATTTAAGCTACAAGAGTTCTTTATTTTTACTATGGTTATTATTTTTTATGATGACTAAAAAAGAATTCTTTACTTTTATTCCCTTCATATCCTGGTACTAATTGAAATTATTAGGGTAATAGTAGACTTGTAAGCTCTCCCTTCCTAATTTTGTTATTGTTGCTAGCAAACAGATAATATGAAGGAAAGAGAAGCTCTGGTATATTGAGGCCCTGCTATTTCGCTTGTGACACCCTTTCTTAACTTGTCAGATATAGTGTCCATATTGAAAAAATTTGCAATATGTAAATGTGTTGTAGGGAAAATTGCCCCCGGAACAAATACGGTTATTCATAATAATTATGATGGTAACTTTTTCGTGTTTTTTGTTATCTTCAGTGTTAGGTAACCTAACTTGACTTAACCTAGCCTTGAAGATAACGAGAAAGAAAATATTTACCATTATGATAATAAAAGTATCTTTTTGGGGGGCAATTGTCTAGAGAGCAAGTGTCTGGGGGGGCAATTTTTGAGTGGTGGTTGTCTGGACACCATAAATTGCCACTTCTTTTGCCTTATTATATATATTCTTCCATTGCTTTCTTCCTTTTCTCATTTTTTTATTTCAGGAAGGTCCAATGATTCATTCTGGTGCAGTAATTGCAGCAGGTGCTTCTCAGGGAAAGACAACCTCACTTGATTACGATTTTGGGATCTTTGAATATTTTCGTGAAGATCATGAAAAGCGAGACTTTGTCTCAGGTGGGGCGGCTGCAGGGGTTGCTGCTGCGTTTGGGGCACCCGTTGGTAAGTTTTACTATTTTGTCTTCGTGAAATCAGTATTGGCGAAGTAATTTTCATATATTTTGTTTTTTTTTATCTTGCTTCTCTTTCTGAGCTATGCAAAACCTAAATATACTAGTAATCTAATTGGCCTCAGCTTATTGTTTGTTATCAGGACCACATTCCTTTGTATCGTGTATTTTTCATTCAAGTATTGAATATTGGACAAGCTTTAAAAGTCCATTAGAGCTGTTGTTGTTGCAAATGATTAATTCTCACTGATTTTGTTGTGGTTGTAGTTTTTGTTCTCAGCTTTTGTGTTTTAGAATATGTATTGGAATTAGATTGTTAATTACACTACAAAATGAGGGAGATAGAGAAATACGAGTTTAGGTAATTAGATAATTAGTATTATAATTGCTTCTAAATCTGTATTATTATAATTATTATTATTATTATTATTAATATTATTATTGTTATGTTTTGATATTGTCTCATAAATTGTGGCAGTCTTTACCAGTGCAACCACCTGCAAAGGGTAGGTAGAATATTTGTGGATTATAACTAATTCACATCATGTACCTTTGTCATGAAATGCTGATAGTCGCAAAGCCCTTTCTTTATGGCATTTGTTGTACTCTGAGATGCAGTGTGACTGGGGAATTAAGGTTGAATGCCCTTCCTAATGCCCGGCTGTAGGTTCGATAACAGGACTGTCAAGTGCCCTAACCACTTGGCTAACGTGGACTCCAATATATACATATATGTGATGGTTGAAATTACAGTGATCCCACTGTATTTGCAGAAAATGGGTCCCATGAATACCTGAAACAGCAGATAGAAATACAGTATATCCTTTATACTATATTTTTCTCTGTGACACATAACTGCAATAAAGTTCAGTTTATAAACTAGGCACTGAAAGATTATCAACAGGAACTAATAATAAAATAGAACAAATCGGAAAAATTAATATGACTCTCTCTCTCTCTCTCTCTCTCTCTCTCTCTCTCTCTCTCTCTCTCT
>JAXCGZ010007160.1:12500-14180 GCA_037179515.1 Halocaridina rubra | reverse complement strand
AGTGTTTATTCTTTTCTTCACTTATTATCGACATTTCTTTATATTTGTTTGGTTGCCTCGTTGATGTACTAAACCTGCATGAGCAGTAATGCGATCACAAAATAATTAAATATTCCTCGTTTTTTTTTTCATTTGATAGATGGAAAGAGCATAATTTTCTAAGACGGATTTGACAGGTACTATTATCTCAACTCCCGATAGGCGGCACTGTTGGTAATTGCATTTAAAGTGAGGCAATATATATATATATATATATATATATATATATATATATATATATATATATATATATATATATATATATATATATATATATATATATATATATATATATATATATATATATATATATATATATATATATATATATATATATATATATATATATATATATATATATATATATATATATATATATATATATATATATATATATATATATATATATATATATATATATATATATATATATATATATATATATATATATATATATATATATATATATATATATATATATATATATATATATATATATATATATATATATATATATATATATATATATATATATATATATATATATATATATATATATATATATATATATATATATATATATATATATATATATATATATATATATATATATATATATATATATATATATATATATATATATATATATATATATATATATATATATATATATATATATATATATATATATATATATATATATATATATATATATATATATATATATATATATATATATATATATATATATATATATATATATATATATATATATATATATATATATATATATATATATACATGTGATTACCTAATTGTGATTACCCAATTGTGTTTACGGGAAAGAGCCCAAAGCTCGTATCTTCCCGTCTCATGATCGGTTCCATTTTAGACTTAGTGATACTTATTATACCTGTCCTTAAAACTATGGATTGAGATAGCATTAACTACCTCCTCGCTTAGCGAATTCCAATTATCAACTACTCTTACACTGAAAAAGTATTTCCTTACATCCTGCAAAGAAGTTTTCTTACGACGCTTCAAACTATGACCTCTAGTTCTAGAGCCAGCCATATCTAAATTTCGATCCCTATCCACTCTATCATAACCATGAAGGAATTTAAAGACTGTCACCATATCCCCCCTTACTCTTCTAGCTTCGAGTGATGGTAAGTCTAATTCCCTCAGCCTCTCATCATAACTGAGATTGCGTATTTCTGGCACCAGTTTCGTGGCATGTCTTTGAACTTTTTCAAGCTGATCTATGTGCTTTTTCAAGTGCGGATTCCAAAAGGGGGCTGCATATTCGAGTTTTGGCCTCACATAGGTTACATAAATATTTCTGAACATTTCCTTGTCCATGTGCCTGAAGGCTACCCTTACATTTGATAAGAATGCATATGCTGCCCTTACTATGCCATTTATATGTATTTCTGGAGACAAATCTGCCAGTATGTTTACTCCTAGATCTCTCTCATTTTCTGTCTCTTGAAGTTGTACTCCAGCCACCGAGTAGTCAAGCTTGGGCCTTCTTGCACTTGTACCCATTCTCATTACCTTACATTTTGAAGTATTGAATTTCATTAGCCACATTTCTGACCACTCATGCAGATTATTTAGATCCTCCTGAAGTTCTCTACC
>JAXCGZ010007159.1:10000-14201 GCA_037179515.1 Halocaridina rubra | reverse complement strand
TCGATATTCTTTTTCGGGTGCTCTAGGGCTATCGTTCCTCCACGAGACTGCCCCCTAAGTGTAGTTCATTATTCTATTCCATTTCTGTCGCTAATAGAAAGTCGCTTTTGATGTAGCTATGGTTTAATGACCGTACTGGAATCATCTGTAGGGAATGCAAAGAAGCCGTAGAGTTTTGTATTTGAATTGGGGAGACCTCGTTAGGATGAATCACATACTGCAAAATTGATTTAAAGCCGCCTGGGAGCCCGGAGAAGCTATACTTACGATTGCTTTGCTTTGCGATTTTTTACTCAGTTGTTTCTTAGTAAAATATTAAGTCGAACATATGATTTTTACGGCCAGTTTTATCCCAAATCATTTATCAAACCCGCAGTAGTTAGTTATTATTTTTGGAAAGATTATTTTCCATTTTGAAGTTTTTTATTTATGATACAATATTTGTATTCGTAATATATTCATATACAGTACACGACAAGTCGCAAGTCTGTACCATTGACTATATTAAATGTTAAGTTTTTGTTTATTTTTTCCCTCCAAAGTGGTTGTGACTATTGATTTTCGATAGTCTTAGAACATCTGGTTTCCCCTGTGTCTTTTTACACCTCTTTTTTTTATATTTAAATGTTTTCTTTAGGGGGGTTTACACGGTCAAACGGTTCATCGAACGCGGTTCGACAGACAAGTGTTTGAAGTGATGTTCGAACGTGTGAACGGGGTATTTGGTTGTCGAACACGTTCGACAAACGTGTTCGACAACCAAATACCCCGTTCACACGTTCGTACATCACTTCAAACACTTGTCTGTCAAACCACGTTCGACGAACCGTTTGACCGTGTAAATCCCCCTTTTGAATTCTTTTGACAATATAGAGCATAAACATTATAATATATATTTTTAGTACAAAATTTATTAATTATATTTTTTTTTCACATTTTCCCTAAACATATAAATTTTCATCTTTCTATTTCCATTATTATAATTTTAACTGTTATGAATGTTATTTCAGCGGCGGATATCCAATACTGTAATCATTAATATTTTTATTGACTCAGCTAACTATCTGTGTATGTATGTATCTATCTAGCTGTTTCTCTCTCTCTCTTTTTTATATATACATACATACATATACATTTATATACATACATACACAAAAGCCACAGTCCCTATTATAAGGGGGGGGGGTCTTAGTCAAAATAAAAACCTTGACTCTATTGGAGGAAAATACAAAGGAGAGGATTCCTAGTCCTCTTGCTACACCCCATTTTGTTTACATTTACGACGGTCAGGGGAACACGAAGGAGGTATTCTTGTACTCCTCAGGTGATATATATATATATATATATATATATATATATATATATATATATATATATATATATATATATATATATATATATATATATATATATATATATATATATATATATATATATATATATATATATATATATATATATATATATATATATATATATATATATATATATATATATATATATATATATACACACAAAATCGCTGCACTCCCTCTTGTATGAGGGGTGGCCGTGCCTAAGCACATTTTCATCAAAGCCATTTGACTCCAATCACGCCTTTTAGCTCCTTTGGAATTAAGGGCTGCTGCAGTTCCCCTACCACACAGCATGGGTTACCCACAAGTTAATTGGGAAAGGATCTACCGTGAGGCCTGGCAGGCGTAGGTGTTGTACTCTTACTGCTTAGTTTCATGGCAATGCCCTGACATCCACCATCTAACAAATTGTGGGAAATCTCTTTGGACCCCTGTCACCTATACACATTTTCTCTCCAGTCATTCCACCCATTTTAAGCTCTTGCACTCTCTCATTCCTGCTCAATGGCATACCATACGCTTATGAAACTCAGGAATTAAGAGTACTTCAGGTATTTATGACAGAATATTGTAATTAACAAATTTAAGATAATTTATATATAAGGATATTCTTTAAAAAGTTTTAGAATTTTGTCTTTATGTCAGCACATAAAAATTAACACATCGAACACATAACTATACTTAATTTGCGCGTCTCCAGTAAATTTGTTGCTTATATAATGATTACATGAACACGAAGCAATATTGTATGTTTCTGCAGACCTTACAATATATAAAAGATTTTGTCCATAGAAAACTTTTATCTATATTAAGCATGAAGTATTAATTTTTTTTATTTTATTTTATTGACTTATATAGTTACTGCAGTTAAACAATTCATATGTTAATATTTTTGCATGAGGACATAACTGGTCGACCAACCTAATTAATTAACATCAAATAATGATTTTATTTTATCAGTAATTGGGAGTTTATTTCCTTCTGATACCCAATTTTAAAATAATACCCGACCATTAGTGATGAGAGCCCGTATGTTGTATATATTTATATATATTGGCATTTGTTTAAATGTTTAATAATAATTCAAACTGCGAGATGTGACGTTATATTGTCATTGGAATTGTCAGACGCCTTCATGCAGTATGCCACGTTTTTTCATTTATGCTTTGCGCATTTTTCTTTGATTGTGCTGCTTTCTTTATTGCATGAATCTGCCTTGGTCAATAGAGGTGAACAACGCCCCTCCATGTATATTTTCTTTCGTCTGTAGGTGTTTTCTGGGATTGTGGAACTTTACAGGGTTATTTTATTGTAATATTTATCTTAATTGAATTACTTGGGGTTATTTCACACTCAGTTTACTCACTAAATTATTTTCAATTCTCTCACAGTAAAGGAAACTAGGGCTTGGCTTAATTTTTATTCTCCAGCAATAAATTTAATGGCTTGCTTAAGAACTTTGGAATTTATGTACAATGTTCCCAGATTTGTAATGTCAGTAGTTTTCATAAGTATTTGCTGTTTATTACGTACAACAAAGTATTTAAAGCCAAGGCAGCAATGAAAGCATAATAAAAGTGGTATACAAGGCTAAGGAAATATTTGGAAAAGAGGAGGAATACAGTTACCATGGAGGTATATTATCAGATTTAGTCTACCAGTAGTTTTCATCGGTACGAGCAGACTTATTCCAGCAGTAAAGAATTAAAGTTACGACAATATTGGAAACACAATATAAGAGAATAATTGATAGAGAAAGACCTGGAAAAGTGAAATACAGTTTTTATGAAGACTGTAGTGTTATATCAATCGAAACCGTTAAGATTTGGCTTTATCTTAGAGAACGAGAAGAATAAACTTTCCATGGAAAGATTCTACTTTGCTCAGAATTTG
Source organism: Halocaridina rubra (assembly GCA_037179515.1). NCBI lineage: Eukaryota > Metazoa > Arthropoda > Malacostraca > Decapoda > Atyidae > Halocaridina > Halocaridina rubra. Next base: position 10,953 of record JAXCGZ010007159.1, on the reverse strand, counting down.
GCCACACAGTTCCATATCCTTTTAGTCGTATTTTTTCCTCCCCTCACACGTATGATATCCAATACCTCTGATGAATTATAACTATGGCTGAGAGAAAGAGAGAGAGAGAGAGAGAGAGAGAGAGAGAGAGAGAGAGAGAGAGAGAGAGAGAGAGAGAGAGAGAGAGAGAGAGAGAGAGAGAGAGAGAGAGAGGAGAGAGAGAGTTCCATCTTATTTGATCAAGTGTGTAGCTTCCTAAGTTTCAGAATTAATTTAGTGGCACAAAGCAGGGAGAGTATATATATATATATATATATATATATATATATATATATATATATATATATATATATATATATATATATATATATATATATATTACAATAACTTTTTCATTATTGTTGAGACTATGCAATAAGTCAGAAAATATTATTGGATTCATAATGTTTCGTACATTATCAAATGATTATAAAGTTGGTAGTAGATGGAGGTTATATATGATATCTGATATCCACCTTTAGTTTATAATCACCAGAAAGATTCAATATCTCTGCGAAGTTCCCAGAGTTGTTGGAGGATGGACCCTAAGCATCCTTATCTCTGTCCTCTGTTTCAGTATCTCTGCAAAGTTTCCGAAGTTGTTGGAGGATGGACCCCCAAGCATCCTTATCTCTGTCCTCTGTTTTTACTTTCAGAGTTGGCAGAGTAGTACAATCTGGCTTTTGCACATTCATAGAAGGAACTAACTTATGTATGAAGAGAGCTTCTAGAATTTGCACACGTCGAATATGTTTTTCTGTCTGTAGTATCTTTGTATTTTCCTTCAACATTTTTCATGTGATGAAGGTCTGGTGTTTTTTCATCATATGACTTTTGGGGCCGCCTTCTTGTAAGTGATATGTTAGTCTTTTTGTCAATTTAGTTGTTGTCATACCAATATAAGACGATTGAAGATTGCAGTCTTCATGGGGGCA
>JAXCGZ010007159.1:0-5000 GCA_037179515.1 Halocaridina rubra | reverse complement strand
TAACTCTTCTCCGTTCAGACACTGAGTGTCTTACTCTAACCCTCTGTTCCCTTCCTTCTAAGTAAGTTTTTATCCATTCCAAAACATTTCCACCTATTCTAGCCATTGATTGCAGCTTCCTAATAAGTCTCCCATGTGGAACAGTGTCAAACGCTTTCTGGAAGTCTAGGAATATGCAATCTGCCCAGCCCTCTCTTTCCTGTAAGATTCGGCTTACCTCATCATAAAATTCTAATAAGTTTGTTACTGTTGATCTACCTTCTCTGAAGCCATGTTGCCTCACTGACAAAAAGTTGAAGGATTCCAAGTGAAGAGAGATATGTTTCCTTAGTAGTTTCTCCATAACTTTGCAAACTATGCTGGTCAAGGAAACAGGTCTATAGTTCAGAGCCGTATCCCTCCTTCCCTTTTTTGAAGATAGGTATCACATTTGCTTGTTTCCAGCATCTTGGAATCTCCCCCGACTCCAGTGACTCCTTAAATATGATACTTAGTGCCACTGATATTGTGTATGCGCATTTTCTAAGCACATGAGGGGATATGTCATCGGGACCTGTAGCTTTATGAACATCTAAATCCATCAGCGCTTTGCACACCTCTGTGGCTGTAAGGTTGATGTTCTCTAATACCGGCCCTTGAGCTTCTATCACTGCAATCTGAGGGGGTGGGGGTATTTTCTACTGTAAATACTGACTGAAACTCCTTGTTCAATTCTTTGCAGATCTCTTCATCCGTCTCAATGATGCTTCCATCCGCTCTCTTTAGCCTTAAAACCTGTTCTTTTACCTTCAGTTTTCCTCTGATAAAGCTGTGGAAAAGCTTGGGATTTTCCTTAGCCTTCCTGGTGATGTCCCTCTCATAATCTCTCTCTGCCTCTCTCCTTTTACTTAGGTAGTAATTTCTTGCTCTTTTGTAGGTTTGCCAGGCATTTATGTTTTTTCTCCTCCTATACCTTTTCCAGCATTTGTCTCTCCACTCCTTAGCTCTTTTACACCCATTATCGAACCATTTCTCTCTGGCATGAATTACACCTACTTTGGTGACAGGTATGCAGCAATCTACTATCTTCCCATATTTCTCACAAAAGATGTCATACATTTCTTGTACAGATTTGTTGTAAAATAAGGTTCTCCAGTCAATAACTGCAAAAAGCTCATTCATTTTGATGTAATCTCCTTTTGGATAGTTTCTCCTCATGTCCTCAGTGCCTCTACTCTCAGGCAGAATATCTTCAATGATATACTCCATCAACAACACACAGTGGTCACTCTTTCCAATTGGTGGTTCATACTCAATTTTTTCAATATCCAACTCATTATCTGTGAACACTAGATCAAGTAGTGATGGCTCATCCCTACCCCTGGCCCTTGTTGGTTCCATTACATGTTGGTGTAGGAAATTCCCTTGTACGCAATCTAGGAATCTTGCCCCGAATGAGTCCTCACCACTGCGTGGGTCAAGATTTATCCAATCTATCTCTTTATGATTAAAGTCTCCCATAATCAAAATCCTACATTTTTTTTTCCCGTGCCATGTTAACAACTGAGTTTATGACTTCAATAGTACCTATATGACTTTCCTCATAAACTTCAAGCCTATTTTGGTTCCTTGGTGGGTTGTATACAACAGTTATTATAATGCTCTCTGACCCAGTATTTATGTGAGCAACAAGAAATTCCTTGAACTCACTTTCTATAGCCAAGTTTATTTCTTCGACTTGAATCCTTTCACTTATGAGCAGTGCTATCCCTCCACCAGTCCTCTCAGATCTTTCAACCCTTAGTATTCTGAAACCCTTAGGAAAAACTGTGACACTGTTTATGTCCTCACTCAACTTAGTCTCTGTAATTGCTACTATATCTGCCTTACTGTTGTGAATCCTATCTTTTAATTCTACTGCCTTACCAGCTAATCCATCAGCATTTGTGTATAACAATCTTAATGAGGCCCCATCCCCTGATCTTCTGTCATTATCTTCTTTATCTCCCCTTTGTCTGGAAGAACTCTGTAATGAAAATTTTTCTTCTCCTTCATTTCTTTCATCATTTAACCTTCTTGCCTCTTGCAACAAGTTTTTGATCTTTCCCATCTCTTCCTGTGTTCTGTATTGTCTAATGAACACTTCATTGAATTCTTGAAGGTCTTTTAGACTTTTTTTTCTCAACAATATTTCCCTACATGTTTACCCTCTCTCAAAGGTTACTTTTGTTGGTCTCGGCTTTCCTTCCCTCGAATATTTACCTAGTTGGTGTATGTTTACAATATCCTCGGGACCACATACTACTCCAAGCTTTCTTATCAGGTCTACAACCCTAGCTTTATTTTCTTCAAGTCTCCCCTGCCATGTTGGTTCCTGGGACTCGCTTATGCCTGAGATTACCACTGTCTTCTCCTTATCAAGTGCCTGTTTGATGAGTGGGTTTGCCCTTTCCATCACAACGTCTTTCATTTTTTCGATTACTGTCTCTTTATAGTCAACTGTTTGTATGTTTTCCAGTGCCACCACCTTTACAGCCTCTTTTACTGCCACATTCCCCTTTAGTGCATCAGCAAAGGAAGTTTTCATGGCATCATTTTCCATATTCAGCTCCTGGAACTCTTTTCTGAACTGTTCAATGTTTTCTTAATCTGGACATTCCAAGCAGCAATCTCGTCTCTCTCAGAAGAGAGTAGTGAACTAACATCTAATTCCTTTAGGTTGTCATTCAGCTGTTTGTTTTTATCTTCTTGTTTAGAAAGTCTAGATTCTAGTTGACTCTTTTCCCCTTCTAGCTTTTTTATTCTTTTTTCTAGTTCCTTTCTCTCCTGCCCTTGTGCTTTATTTGCTTCCTCCAAAGATCTTATTTGCTCTCTGAGTGTTTCATTCTCTTTCATTTCTCCATCCATATTCTGAATTTTATCATCAAGGCTTATAACCATTTCCTCTATATTCTTGATTTTCTGTTTGAGTCGCCTGATGGCTACCCCTCCTACCGACCCATGGATGGGAGAGGTTTGGGACAGAGATGGCGTCATTTTTATGTTCTCCCTCTCACAGAATATAGAAAGAAGACGAGAAAGAGGAAGAAAAAAAAAAGAGAAAAACTTTTAATTAAGCTTCACACCGAATTTTTATATCGCCATATAAGTGCTATTTAGTGTCTCAGTTTATCTCTTTTCTGGTAACACACATCTTAACTTAAAAACTTGACCATGTGTGTGTGTGTGTGTGTGTGTGTGTGTGTGTGTGTGCGCGCGCGCGCGCGCGCGGTTGTGTGTGATTACCTAATTGTGTTTACGGGAAAGAGCCCAAAGCTCGTATCTTCCCGTCTCCTGATCGGTTCCGTTTTGTACTTAGTGATACTTATCATACCTGTCCTTAAAACTATGGATTGAGATAGCATTAACTACCTCCTCGCTTACCGAATTCCAATTATCAACTACTTTTACACTGAAAAAGTATTTCCTTACATCCTGCAAAGAAGATTTCTTACGAAGCTTCGAACTATGACCTCTAGTTCTAGAGCCAGCCATATCAAAATATCGATCCCTATCCACTCTATCATAACCATGAAAGACTTTAAAGACTGTCACCATTTCCCCCCTCAATCTTCTAGCTTCGAGTGATGTTAAGTCTAATTTCCTCAGCCTCTCATCATAACTGAGATTACGTATTTCTGGCACCAGTTTCGTGGCATGTCTTTGAACTTTTTCAAGCTTAGCTATGTGCTTTTCCAAGTGTGGATTCCAAAATGGGGCTGCATATTCGAGTTCTGGCCTCACATAGGTTACATAAATATTTCTGAACATTTCCTTGTCCATGTACCTGAAGGCTACCCTTACATTTGATAAGAATGCATATGCTGCCCTTACTATGACATTTATATTTATTTCTGGAGACAAATCTGCCAGTATGTTTACTCCTAGATCTCTCTCATTTTCTGTCTCTTGAAGTTGTACTCCAGCCACCGAGTAGTCAAGCTTTGGCCTTCTCACACTTGTATCCATTCTCATTACCTTACATTTTGAAGTACTGAATTTCATTAGCCACTTTTCTGACCACTCATGCAGACTATTTAGATATTCCTGAAGTTCTCTACCATTGTTCTCGTTTCGTACTTTCTTCACAATCTTCGCATCATTTGCAAACATATTCATGAATGAATTTACAGACTCTGGTAGGTCATTTACATATACAAGGAACAAAAGTGGCCCTAAAACTGAACCCTGTGGAACTCCACTACTAACTCGTCTCCATTCAGACACTGTCTTACTCTAACCCTCTGTTCCCTTCCTTCTAAGTAAGTTTTTATCCATTCCAAGACATTTCCACCTATTCCAGCCATTGCTTTCAGCTTCCTAATAAGTCTCCCATGTGGAACAGTGTCAAACGCTTTCTGGAAATCTAGGAATATGCAAGCTGCCCAGCTCTCTCTTTCCTGTAAGATTCGGCTTACCTCATCTTAAAATTCTAATAAGTTTGTTACTGTTGATCTACCTTCTCTGAAGCCATGTTGCCTCACTGATAAAAAGCTGAAGGATTCCAAGTGAAGAGAGATATGTTTCCCTAGTGTGTGTGTGTGTGTGTGTGTGTGAGTTAAACTCGGATCCTACCTTTTGACACATGGTGTTATATCCACTAACCCGGTAATGGGTGGTCAGTTATATCATATTTCGTAATCTTTTCTTATCAGGTTTTCACGATGTTCTTATGGGGTCACTGTATCACAATAGCCTTTCAAAGAGCAGTGTTTTGTTTAGACTCATAATTTACGGCCGGATAATGCCCTTTCTTTGTACACTATGCTCTCTCCATTGATCTGGGCATGGGACCTGCACTAAGTTGAGTGGAGTTTCTCCTCCAGTAGCTTGAATATTTTTAGTGATAAAGGTAAAAGGAACATAATTCTGCACTTTGCTGCAATTTCTACTACTACTACTACTACTACTACTACTACTACTACTACTACTACTACTACTACTACTACTACTACTACTACTACTACTACTACTACTACTAC
>JAXCGZ010007158.1:10000-14237 GCA_037179515.1 Halocaridina rubra | reverse complement strand
TTCCCGTCTCCTCATCGGTTCCATTTTATACTTAGTGATACTTATCATACCTGTCCTTAAAACTATGGATTGAGATACCATTAACTACCTCCTCGCTTAGCGAATTCCAATTATCAACTACTCTTACACTGAAAAAGTATTTCCTTACATCCTGCGAAGAAGTTTTCTTACCAAGCTTCAAACTATGACCTCTAGTTCTAGAGCCAGCCATATCAAAATATCGATCCCTATCCACTCTATCATAACCATGAAGGAATTTAAAGACTGTCACCATATCCCCCCTCACTCTTCTAGCTTCGAGTGATGGTAAGTCTAATTCCCTCAGCCTCTCATCATAACTGAGATTGCGTATTTCTGGCACCAGTTTCGTGGCATGTCTTTGAACTTTTTCAAGCTTAGCTATGTGCTTTTTCAAGTGCGGATTCCAAAAGGGGGCTGCATATTCGAGTTTTGGCCTCACATAGGTTACATAAATATTTCTGAACATTTCCTTGTCCATGTGCCTGAAGGCTACCCTTACATTTGATAAGAATGCATATGCTGCCCTTACTATGCCATTTATATGTATTTCTGGAGACAAATCTGCCAGTATGTTTACTCCTAGATCTCTCTCATTTTCTGTCTCTTGAAGTTGTACTCCAGCCACCGAGTAGTCAAGCTTGGGCCTTCTTGCACTTGTACCCATTCTCATTACGTTACATTTTGAAGTATTGAATTTCATTAGCCACTTTTCTGACCACTCATGCAGATTATTTAGATCCTCCTGAAGTTCTCTACCATTGTTCTCGTTTTTTACTTTCTTCACAATCTTTGCATCATCTGCAAACATATTCATGAATGAATTTACAGACTCTGGTAGGTCATTTACATATACAAGGAACAAAAGTGGCCCTAAAACTGAACCCTGTGGAACTCCACTACTAACTCTTCTCCATTCAGACACTGAGTGTCTCACTCTAACCCTCTGTTCCCTTCCTTCTAAGTAAGTTTTTATCCATTCCAAAACATTTCCACCTATTATAGCCATTGATTGCAGCTTCCTAATAAGTCTCCCATGTGGAACAGTGTCAAACGCTTTCTGGAAGTCTAGGAATATGCAATCTGCCCAGCCCTCTCTTTCCAGTAAGATTTGGCTTACCTCATCATAAAATTCTAATAAGTTTGTTACTGTTGATCTACCTTCTCTGAAGCCATGTTGCCTTACTGACAAAAAGTTGAAGGATTCCAAGTGAAGAGAGATATGTTTCCTTAGTAGTTTCTCCATAACTTTGCAAACTATGCTGGTCTATAGTTCAGAGCCGTATCCCTCCTTCCCTTTTTGAAGATAGGTATCACATTTGCTTGTTTCCAGCATCTTGGAATCTCCCCTGACTCCAGTGACTTTTTAAATATGATACTTAGTGCCACTGATATTGAGTTTGCGCATTTTTTAAGCACATGAGGGGATATGTCATCAGGACCTGTAGCTTTATGAAGTCTAAATCCATCAGCGCTTTGCATACCTCTGTGGCTGTAAGGTTGATGTGTGTGTGTGTGTGTGTGTGTGTGTGTGTGGTGTGTGTGTGTGTGTGTGTGTGTGTGTGTGTGTGTGTGTGCGTGTATACACGCACACACGCACAAATATATATGTATGTATATATATATATATATATATATATATATATATATATATATATATATATATATATATATATATATATATATATATATATATATATATATATATATATATAATATATATATATAAGTGAGCTAAGTATCACACCATGATTTCCTGATAGCAAAGGCATTGATCTATACTTAATGATTAAACGTGTGTGTGTATATATATATATATATATATATATATATATATATATATATATATATATATATATATATATATATATATATAATAGTTGCTGGATTTTCAATTATCCCCTCAACGAAGCCCGTACTCCTTTTGCTACTGTATCAACACTGAGAGCCTTACTCATTTAGCGATGTATTTTTCGTTTTCATGTAGGCGTAAAATGAGCTCTTTTTGCTTGTGTGTAAACGTTTGAAAAGGAAATTGGATATCGAATGTTTTGGTCACCGAGTCTGCAGAATTGAGTGTTATATATGAATTATGAGACGCCAAGACCCTCCGTCACTTGTGCACAAACAGTTCTAAGAAATGTTGTAAGGGATAATGTAGACGGTTGAAAAAAGAAATCTATATCTAGTTGTGCTCAGAAAGGTTGTTAGGCTTTGAATCTGAGCATATGTCAGCTCCAAAGTACATGAGATGTTTCTAACTCCTCGAAATATTTTTGGTCGCAGATTGCAGGTATGTTTTTCCTTCTACGATCAATATTTTTGACCACCTATGCCATCAGCTGAAGTTTCTGATCATAATTTTCTTTACCTGACGCCATATCCGGCTTACGTCAGCAAGGTGGCCCCACCTGAACAATAAAAGGGGATTTCATGTTATAATTAATGATCAGCTATATAAGACGTAAGGAGAAATGCTTAATGGCGAATGAGTGAGAACAAAATATATACAAAGTGTTGTATGAAGACTTTTATTTCGATTTTAAAAATGCGTTCACATATTAATATTGCATCAGATCAGGCTCTAACTCGCTATTTTTACTTAAATGTATGTATACATTTTCGACTGAAAGCACAGCGCAAGAGTATATAAATAAGCCATTTAAAATTTCGAACAAAAACAATCACGAAAATAAATATTTAGAAAATAAAACGAGATATTTTTTTATATTAGCGATAAGTAAAAAACAAGAAATAAATAAAAAAAAGTGGAAGGGGTCTTCAAGTATTCTTTATTTTTTTCCTCGTTGGCATTGTATGTTTATTTATTTAAGCTTTTGCAGCTGAGTGAGTAAAAGAAAGGTCTGCCATACCAGAGGACCCGAATCCGCACATGCCTAGTTCCATGAAGCAAACGGAGGCGATGACTTAAAAGACTCCACCCATGTTGTGGAAGAAGTAGCGGTAGCAACTGCTCCCTAGTCTCTGTCAACTCAACAAGCACAATGAGTGCATAAATTGCAAGCCATTTTGGGTTAATCAACTGGACCACGAGCTCAGAAGAGAAGAGCAGTGCATATGCCTGTCCTAAAGCTCTACACCTGAATATAAAAAATTATCTTGGTGTCTTTACATAAGAAGACTAAAGCAATATTTAAACATCTCTTCATATATCCCAGTTTCACATATCTTTTTACAAGAGTCATAATCCCCCTTCTAAAAACGTGGCCGAGCCAAAGCAAAGCCTTAACATTCCGCAAGAGGAACATACACACGGGAGGGGGGGAGATTCTCCTTCCCCTTTCTCCGCTTCACTTTAGTTGATTTTAGGAGAGCAAGGGGAAACGGAGGCGGAAATTTGTTCCCCCCCCCCCACCCCAGGAGAAGACAAGAAAGGAGTACGAAGTAATAGAGAAAGAATGAAAAGAACGATGGGAGACAGTTGCTTCTCACCTCTTGAAATGGATAGATGCTGCCCATTTCTATAAAAAAAAAAAAAGATACTGTAAAGAACCCACCCACCTTCATGGTTTTACATTCACACACAAGAAGAGACACCATGAAAAGAGAAAAAAAAATGCAAGAAATGTTAAAGAAAAATTGTTCTTTACTACTGATGACAATATAAATGCTTCCGATTTAAACTTAAAAAAAAATATTAAAAAGTATTTTGCGGATAACCCCATAACTATCATCATCATCATCATCATCCTCATGATGTGGCAATACCAAAATACTCAACTGAAATTCTCATAAAAGCAAATTGGATGGTTGTGTTCAGGATATCGTTACGTCTCCTAAACACAGCCTGATCTATCAAATTTACGTAATAGTATTACATAAGGTCATTTTAGTTCCGTTCAAGTAATGATAAAACGCTGAAGCGTTAGTTTATGAGACATTTTTCGACCACATCAAAAGAAAAGTATCTGACCGAAATAACAAGGCGGTGAACAATTACGGTGGGCAAATTTGACTTTTTGGTCTCCTTTCTCAAAGACAGTAAGAGATGAACATATTGGTTAAAAATCATATAGGACAAAATTGGTTTCGCAAAAGTTCCTATAGAGCAATATAAAATGAGTTTACGAGAAGTTTTGCGAGCACATCAAAGGAGAGCAATATTGGCCGGTTGGAAAGGGAACAATTTCATTATGCAAATGAAGGTGTTAATGTTTGCGTTACTTGAAGGCCTTTACTCATGACTTGAGTTCCTTTA
>JAXCGZ010007158.1:5000-7500 GCA_037179515.1 Halocaridina rubra | reverse complement strand
TTAAATGCGAAAACGAAACCACGAGTGAGGTTGGGGAAAATGTAATATGAACATAGTGGCATTCAGATAGAATGCATTCATTCCTAGTATAGCAGATATAAGCTGTAAGGTGTGGTTCTCTTTTAAGACCTTGTCATACGGCATTTCATAGATGCCTATAGCCTCGTACAGCATTTCATAGATGCCTATAGCCGCTAGAGGGCAGAGGGCGCATTCAGAAACCCACCACCACAGGAAAGCATACAGAGCCCGTGTCACTTTAGTCAGAAGTCAGCCTTTGCCAGGGGCAGACCTTACGTCCATAGTTAGACAACTTCCCCTACGAAGGCGGGAATAGTGAGTGACAGGAACCATAGGAATGGAAGCTTTGAGGTGTTAAATAAGTGCATACTCTAATAAATAACTTTAAAGAAGAGGATGCATCTCCATTACGACCTCGCTACATATAATACACGGATAGAGTAAGAAAAACACTATCTGGAATAATAATCTAATGGTGTAGACACATACTTTCCATTGTCAACCTATATCCAGGCAGCCCCGACCTGCAGTTTTAAATTCTATTTTCACAAACAAGTCCCTTTTACCCACTGGAGATATTGCAAGCGCCTGCAGATGCAGGGAGGTGAAGTATACCCTCTGAATGCAGACAAAAGGCCTTTGTTTGTATGCATGCGTCATATGTATTCTTTCTTGCATTTGTACTAGCGACATTAGGCCCTAATTTTTGGCCCTAGAATCTACTCCACGCTATGTTCGCATTTTTCAGCTAGTGGAGGGAGATGCGCCTCCTTGATGAGGTGCTATGACCACCTCAAGAGTCGCATGAAAGCGGGCGGGAGGGGTTCCCAGCAGATGCATCGACGCTCTCCCTTTGTCCAGCCAGTCTCCAGAAAAGAAAGGATTCGTGGTACGTTGTTACAAGCCGGACCTACCTCAAAGTTGTCAGGTGGGGGGCCCAGGAAATTAGGAGATACATATTCCAAGACTTAGCAATGATGGGTATCTGAGGGGATGGGGAAATGAAAATCCAAAAATATTAAAAATAAAAAAAGGGGAAAGACAAAATCCCCATACATATAATAAATTTAGTGACAATTAAAAAAAAGGGAATTGAAAATCCCTTTAATAGAAAATCTTAAAATTATAAATGAGAAAAGGGAAGTGAGAATCCCCTTAATTTAGAAAGTTAAATCATTAAAAAGTATTTTCCCCCACATATTCGAACTGATAAAAATGGGAAAGAAAATTGCCCCACCGTTTTTGACAACGATTGGTGGAAGAACAAATATTGTAACTTTTTTATTTTAAATGAAGTATTAATAAAAAAAAAACCTCAAAGCCTCCCTTAGAATTAAGTTTATTAGAATAAGTGTCATTTAATAACATCGACCCCACATAACAGTGGGAAAATATGTCGACGAAGAAGAAGGATATGTGTGTTTATTAATTGTGCATGTTGAACTCTATTTTTTTTTCTAACTATAATGTCTGTTAAATATTACAATTTGCAAAAATCATACTCAACTATATTTTATATTATTTAAGTAACGTAATAGTGATGTTAAGTTTTTCTGTTTAACTATTATAATTGTTTTAAGTCAGGATTTAATCTTTGCAGATCATAGCCAACTGTATTTTATATTATTTAAATACTGTAATTATGTACATGTAGTTTATAGATATCATTTTGTCCTAGAATAGTAATTACATATTGTAATTGTGAATATTTTTAACTCTCTTTTCACACCATGACAAATGTTCTGTTTTAGTAAGTAATTGCATATATCATGTCCCAATGTATTGTGTACTATTTGAGTTATGTAATAGCTTAATTAGCTTTGTTCTTAAATAATTTTGTCAATGTTTATTAGCTATATATTGCAAATGTGAATACTTAATTTTGATTTTTTGACTTTAATTACAATGCTTATTATAAGAAACATATTGTTCTTTTGTCAGTTTTTTTGCATAGTAATTTTGATATTCGTGTAATCTGCTTAGATTTTTATATGTGATTGTAATAGTTTCATAAGTTAGTTCATTACAGAGTTCTGCCCCGTTTTTTTTTTTTTTTTTTTTTTTTTTTAAATAATTATAGTTAAAAAATTATATGGATCTCATGAAAGTAGTTATGCTTAGTCCGAAATATTGGACATATTCAGAGTGGTGGTGGGGGGTGTCGTATGGCATTTCATGGATGCCTATATTCTCATACGGCATTTCATAGAGGCCTATAGCCACTAGAGGGCAGAGGGCGCACTCAGAAACCCGCCACCACAGGAAGGCATACAAAGCCCGTGTCACTTTAGTCAGAAGTCAGCCTCTGCCAGGGGCAGACCTTACGTCCATAGTTAGACACCCTCCCCTAAGGGGGCGGAAATAGTGAGTGACAGGAACTATGGGAATGGGAGCTTTGAGGTGTTAAATAAGTGTATACTCTAATAAATAACTTTAAAGAAGAGGATGCATCTCCATTACCGACCTCGCTACATACAAT
>JAXCGZ010007158.1:0-2500 GCA_037179515.1 Halocaridina rubra | reverse complement strand
TTCCCTTTTTAGATCATCAAACTGGACCATGATGGCATGAGAGAAAAAATGGAGGGAAATTAGAAAGGCAGAAAGGGTTGTGAGGAAAGTGTGATAGAGAGTAGAGCAAGAGACATGGTGATATATATAAGAATGACCTTTTACACGTAATCTCTATATCTAAGGAATATATATATATATATATATATATATATATATATATATATATATATATATATATATATATATATATATATATATATATATATATATATATATATTCAAATAAGCACATTAGCATATGTGAAAACATGAATAACGAAGCCACGAGTGAGGTTGGGGAAAAACTGCAATATGAACAGAGTGGCATTCAGATAGAATGCGTTCATTCCTAGCATAGCAGATAAAAGCTGTAATGTCTGCTTCCCTTTTAAGACCTTCTATGGTGTAGTTGATAGCGCCTTGGCACAGTAATTATGTGTCCTAGTTTCACGTCCCGGTCGGGGTAAAATTTATATATATATATATATATATATATATATATATATATATATATATATATATATATATATATATATATATATATATATATTATATATATATATATATATATATATTTAAATTGTATTCATATATACATACATTATATATACACTCCTTAGATTATACGGATTACCTCGAAGAGGTCATCCTTAAGTAAATCATCATTGTGGAACATCTGAAAAACGATTCCGATTCTTTTCCCATTAGTAACAGAGATTGAACTGAATTTTTGCACCGTCGGTGGAGAGGAGACTGAAAAATGAGATAGACAGATGGATATATATATATATATATATATATATATATATATATATATATATATATATATATATAATATATATATAGAGAGAGAGAGAGAGAGAGAGAGAGAGAGAGAGAGAGAGAGAGAGAGAGAGAGAGAGAGAGAGAGAGAGAGAGAGAGAGAGAGAGAGAGAGAGAGAGAGAGAGAGAGAGATAGAGAGATAGAGGAGAGAGAGAGAGAGAGAGGAGAGAGAGAGAGAGAGAGAGAGAGAGAGAGAGAGAGAGAGAGAGAGAGAGAGAGAGAGAGAGAGCCTAGGAGTTTTATATTCATCTAACATTAATTAGTTCCCTAGTAAGGAATTTGGGATCGTCGGTGATCCCTTTCAGAGGGTAATGAAGGGCTGTAGACATACGTCTCAAAAAAAGTTACAAAATTCCTACATACATATACAATGACCGCTATCCCTCTAGTTAGGAAAGTGGTCGAGTCAAAGCATACACATCCGCGAGAAGCCACATATGCCTCGAAGACTATTTTCAGCACCTTGGAGAAAAAGGGTTGGCACACAAGTCCCCCACTACTCTGCTAGGGTTTATCCACAGGGTAAGTGGTTAAGGGTCGTCTGCCATGAGGTCCCACTGCCCCAGCTGGTGTACCCTCATCGCTTAATGAAATGTCCACAACCCCCTATGGTTGGTTGATGGGGGCGCTCAGCATCCGCTCCCTTTGATCTCCTTAGTGTGGTATGATCAATGGGAGAACCTTTGTTGGCATGTTTATCTACATTACGCCAGGTGGTTGACCATATTGCCATCTCTCCCTGATGTTGGGTTGTGCCATGCCGCAACCTTGCACCTGGGAGCTCATTTTCCTCTGGGATGGTGGAATAATAATGCCGTCTCTGTGTACCCCCCCCCCTCCGTGAAAATCGATAAAATGGGCAGGAGTAGGGAACTGCGAATTCCCCCATCTGTATTTTCAGCCTGCAGTGTGTCAGAGGCACGAAATTCGTATAAGCATCAGCAATAATAATAATAATAATAATAATAATAATAATAATAATAAAAATAATAATAATAATGATAATAATAATAATAATAATAATAATAATAATAATAATAATAATAATAATAATAATAGTAGTAGTAGTAGTAGTAGTAGTAGTAGTAGTAGTAGTAGTAGTAGTAGTAGTAGTAGTAGTAGTTGTAGTAGTCAACGATCAAGCTAAAAAAAAATTTGGGTAAAAAAGCCAAAAATCAACAGCAACTAGACAAAAGTATTTCATACCTCTGTTGCCATGCTATGGTAATGCTTCTTCACACTGTCGCTGACTCTGCAAATTTATTATACATTCAATGGTATGAATGCAAAAACAACCTCTAAAGAAACACAATACATATTTTGGCGATTTTGCAATGATGGCAAAAACACTGCAGGCTCAACAAATTTCCTAGTCTGTCTTGTCATTCGGCCCCATGGTCAAAAACTGTCATGCAGGAATAGCTAAGTAACATATCAGTCCACATAGGTGGAGAAAACTTTGCATAAATACATAGATACGAGAGAAATAATAATAATAATAATAATAATAATAATAATAATAATAATAATAATAATAATAATAATAATAATAATAATAATAAGGAAGAAGAAGAAGAAGAAGAAGAAAATATCATTATATTACAAATATAAAAGATCCTGCGTCTCAAAAGTCACCATTGCCAATAACAAGACTCT
>JAXCGZ010007157.1:0-14263 GCA_037179515.1 Halocaridina rubra | reverse complement strand
ACCCCAACAATAGCGAACAGAATTAAATTTCAATAAGTGGTTGTCGGAATAAATAAAAGTATCTTTTTCCCGAGTGGATAAAGTGTTTCTCTCTTTATGGAAACAAAATATACTTTCGTAGTTAAACGTCCACTAAATAAATTGGAAATTAGTACCCAATTTTGGCTAAGTGAACAGTGGTTATTACTTTGGGATTTGAGTTTACATATTTACTACTTAGCGATGTCCAGAATATCGTTTTGATTCGCTGTTTACTTAAATAAACAGAAGGTAGTGACCCACCTATTGCTGAGCTAACAGTATCGTTTAGTTGATGAACAGTGTGTTTTACATTCTATGGATTTTGGTCTTAATTGATGAAATTGAAGAACTGTGTTTTTATCTTAACATTTTGGAAGCTTGTCCTATGATATTCTTTACATAATGAATGTTTGTTGCATTGTGGATGCATAAAGATCATGGTTTTCTTTGATAACATAATTACATCAACTATTTGTTTATTGTTTTCCTATGTTCTATTTGCTTTCTCAATATGTCGGTTAAACCTGAGGCATTACAGCGTCTTTGGGATTTGGTTCAACGTGATTGTGTTCAATGTCAAGAATAGGATTGTACGAAATTTAATGAGGAAACTGGTAAAAATACCAACTCCCTCTTCTGATCATTCATCACTTTTTAAGCTCAAGCAGGAAGTAGAAGCCATTCCTCAAAGTCTGAAAAATTAGAGACATGAAGCACGCTGACTGGGTGTTTTCACAATTCGTGATCATGAATATTACAGTAAGATGTGGAGAACTGGATTAGCATGAAAATAGACACAAAACATCCTACTATTGAAACCCTCTTGAAGGAACTGGAAAATATGTATATCATATAGAAGGCAACAACACTAGATAACACAAAGGAAGAGAACCAAGCCTCCAAGAGAGATGAGACACAGTCCTATAAAAAGAGTGTCGGTAGCTATGATGCTGTTGCAAAAAGGGTAAATAGTAAAACAGAATGTGTATTCTGTGGTTGGCAAGGTCATAAGTCTGAGCAGTGTAATAAAGTAGTAAGCATAAATGAATGCAGAGACAAATTGAGAGACAGTAACAAATGTCTGAGATGTACTCAGTCAGGGTATTATGCAAATGAATGTTGCACTCAGGTAAACTGTAAAAGGTGTAAGAAAACTGCTCATCATGCAGACTTGCGTTATGATCAAGAGTCAAAGTTTCGTAGAATGTTTGAAGAAAGTACATTTTTGAATGAACATTCAGGAAATGGTTCAAAATTAATAAATGAGTCAAGCAATGAGCAAAAACATTCTCAGATAAAGACAAGAAACATGTTGGTGTGATGACTATGAATGCAGTACAAAGGCAAATGGTGAAGCCGAGTTTACCTCAATGTGCTCTGCCTATCAGTGGAAAAATAAACAGCTCAAATGGAAATCTCTGGGTAAGCACTACATTATTCTTTGATACAGGTTCCCAGTGTTCATTTATAACAAGGGAATTAGCTGAAAGGCTTAAATTAAGCCCAGTAGATAAAATGTTTCTTGGTAATGATGCCTTTCGTTCTTAAACATAGAGTTTTCCTGTTTAAATGTAGTTATTACATTGGGTAAAAGAAGAGCCAGAGTTAAATTACTCGTAGTTGTTGATATGGCAGTTAGCATCCACACTCCAGGAATAGCAAAAGTTGCAAATGTGTTAAAGTCTAGTGGTCTCAAGTTGGCTGATGAAGATATTGATAGTGATGTACTTGAGAGTATTGACATTGTGATTGGTGCCTTACATTTTAGTAAGTTTTTTAGGGGTATTAGCAGGTGGGACATCTAAAATTTGATGGAAACACCGGGTGGTGTCATGTTGCATAGTCGTATTCCTAGTGATACTCAACATGAACCCAGTAATGTGCAAAACCAAATTGTTATGCGAAAAGGAACACAGTTTTTACCTGCTTCTTCTCAAGAGTTGATTGAGGAGGCATTAGAGCCCATTAATAAGTTGTTGATTGAAGAGGCCATTGTGACAGAGTGTTTTGCTCAAAGTCACCAGAGGTTGTAGTCTTTTCTTACTAAAAAAAAATAACCACTTGCTCTTTGCATTTTGCAGATTTTGATTATTTACAAATTATATTTCAGTATACCAGTAACTTTAAATATGCAGTATTTTTTTTTAATATTCTTGTATGCGTAGTAAGCATGATCCCAATATTAAAATCTCCCTCCTATTTATGTTTTCTGCTATTACTTTTTCTCATGAACAAGGCTATAATCCTAGCGAGTCTGTTAAATACGTTGTTTACACAATTTTCTTATTATAATATTGCTTTTGATGATAAGTTTTGTCATATTACAAAAATCGCTCTTACTGATAATGTTGCTATAAATTAGACCCTGCTGATATGTCATTAGCCTTTCTAGCTACATTTCAGTGGTTTCTTTACTATATGAAAATTTAAAATTCCGTCTCCTGCAACGCAAAGAATGTTCTGGAGATTGTTCGCCAGTAACCTATTTTGCCCATAAATATTTCTCGTTTCTCTTGTTTACTTCCGGTTGTTGCACCTAATAACACTGATTTTCCATTGCATCTCTGCCATAATTCTCTGCCAGGAACCACCATTATAGTAAAAAAACCATTGGAGGACATTTTGCTGATCTAAATATACACCCTACAGGTTGAACGAAGGATGACGTCACCAAGAGGGACGCTTGATCACTCTCATTTCGCGACCCAACATCACAGACACGATCTCGCCTCAGCAGTTATGCTTACTTCAAATTTATTTTACGTGGCGTCTTCACAGAAATTTATCTGGCACAAACAAGGTAAGAGATAGTATACTGTAAAGCTCATTGGTCAAGCAAATTGGGAATTAAAAAAAATGGTTAAATTTGTTACTAGTCAAATCCTTTACTATTCAGATCCTAAGAAATTTTTCTCAGTTCCATTCCCATACAAATGAACTTTTGTAGATTACCTAACTGGAATCTCATTTGCCAAATTTAATTCCTTGACCTGGAAATAATCGCCAATATACATTGATGAGACATTTCTTTAATTGCGGCCGCCAAAGTAAAAATTTCGCCCTTAGAAGATTGCTCATTACCACATAAAAATCAATCCTTTCTCCTAACGAATTCTAATTTCATTTCACCTCTTCCATCATCGTAAATAAAGTGTTTTACGTCAATACTCATAAATACTGTTTTACTATGTAAATTGCAAATAATTAATAATTTAACTAAAGTGCTTTACATCATAAAGTGCAAATAATTAATAAGTAATTTTACCCTGCTGGCATTGCAAATGTTTCTTGTTAACCACAATTTAATGAATACATACTGTATTTATCTTGCTGATTTTTCATTTATTGGGAATAAAGTGGTTTGAGTTATAAATTGCACATATTTCAAAAGGTGGTTTTGCCCGTTTGGCATTACATGCTGATTCTTCATTTATTGGAAGTAAAGTTTTTTGAGTTATAAGTTGCAACTGGTGTCACAATAATAATAATAATAAAAAAAAAACTTCAAAAGTGTGGTTTTTGCCCTTTTGGCACCGCAAATATTTTTTTGGTAACCAAAATATAATGACTACATATTTTTTTCCTACATTCTTCTTGTATCATAAATAAAGTGTTTTACTATAAAATTGCAAATACTTAATAAGTAATTTTGCCTATTGGATTTGCAAATGTTTATGGTTACCCACAATTTAAGCAACACATATTGTATTTATCTAGCTTATTCTTCATTTATTGTGAATAAATTGTTTTACGCTAATACCGGCAAATAATTAATGGTTTTGTATGCTCTTATGGTAGCGTAAATATTTCTGGTTAGCTGTGACTAACCAATATATTTTCATCCAATAGAATAATATTGAAAACTCATTATTTGTGTGCTCGTGCTTTCAGTTTTCCCATTACTAACAGTGTGTGGTTTCTGTTTCTGCAATTGCAGTGTCCTCAACAGTCTGACAGAGGTGATCATAGAGTTGAGGCCAAAGTCTTGGCATCCGTCTGTGGTGCCGTGAATCAAAATCATGCTCACATCTCTGGGATGCGAGGCAGCATTTTATGAATTTTAAAGTTTAAATTTGTTCCAGTTTAGCAAAATTTACTTCTTTTTTTTAATTTGTTATTGCATTTCCAATATCAAAAGAAAGTTGAATTCTGAGTTTCATTTAACCAGGTAGTGGTAGTAAGGGTGCGGTGTACATGTACGGTAATATCTGTTCTGTCTGTTTGTGAGCTCTTAACCGAGTTCAGTACCTTGAGTCCCCTTAGTAAAACAGAAACTTAATAACAAGCTCCCCACAAATAAAATTGGTGCACGAACAGGGACCCAAACAGACAGACTGATTCTGCTTATTTTTTTTTTCTATTTTACTTTTTAACATTGCACATGAAACCCAAGTACCATTGGCTTGCATTATTGAAATGAATGAATCTCAGGCTGCACACAAAAATTTTATTGCTAGAGACGTTGCGAATCAGTAGTTTTTTTTTATTTTCAAAATTAATTAGGATAATTAATATTTTCCTCTTTTACTATGTGGTAAACAAATTTCAGGAAATCTGCATGAGATTATGTGGTAACAGAATTAGAAAACTTTGCATAACATGAACACATGTTGTATATTGTTTATGCTGTATTTGTAGAGAATATATATATATTTCATTTAAATTTCCCATTACGATATACGTTTTCTTTGTAACGAAATGTATAGTTTTCTCTTGTCTCAGCCGTTTTTTGTTTATGTTATGATGAGTAAGACCGCCATTTTATTCTTCAATACGATTTCGTGCAGCATGGTCGATATGTAAAGAATATAGAGTAATGCGTAGAGCCAAGGAATATTAATAATACTATAATCTTGAAAATTAGATAAACGCCAAATAGGGGTTTTTGAATTATGTTCTGGTTTATAGTAATAAATTTGTAAAGGGTCCAAAGCCGTCTCTCAATCCAGTCTCTGCAAAAAGTGGTGACCCCGGAGTGACCCATCAAGTAAACCAGAGCCATTTTTCAAGATTTTTATTTTGGTAAAGAAGAGACTTACAGCCATGCTGGATTCTGGAGACAAAAATTCAGGAATGCCCCACTCCATAGCAATAAAGCCTCCTGCCTTCATGGAAACTTCAGTTCCTGGAAGCACAATTTCACTTTAAAAAATCACAGTGAATGTTACCAAATTCTTCAGCGTCATTGCAGCATTGCCAGCCGAGGTGGTCTCAAGATTACCTAATAATGTGATTGACCCAATGAAGTCTGACTACAAGACACTTAAGGAAGTGGTTATCAGCATACTTGAGAAAACAAAGTCTGAATTATTAGATAGTTAATGAAGACAACTAATTTATCAGGTAGGCCCTCTGTCTAAAAAGATGATTACCACAGCATCTAGAGTAGGGGTTACTGATGATATAATTCGTTACAAATTTTTTCAAGCTTTGCTGTCAACTATTTCACCCGTAATAGCCTCTCAAAAAGAGTTAAATTTGTCCAAGTTAGGCAAGTTGGCTGATGAGTTGTTGCCATATCTTAGTAAATCTTCTGTAATGGCTGTTCAGTAACCATAATCCTGTACAGTGAAGTTGTCCAGATACGGGTAAAACAGATTACAATTCCATTCCTATCGGTGTACGCTCATTTAGTAAGGACCAATGCCAAAATGTGTGTAGGGCACATATTTATTTAGCTGATCGTGCCAAAACTTGTAAACCATGGTGTAAATGGCAGGAAAAAGCAAATTGTGAAATGCTACCTAATTCCAGACCACCAACCCCTTCTTCGGAAAACTAGAGGGGTGGGTTGTCAATTTTGCTCCAGCAGACCCGCCACTTTTAGAAGTTGCAGCTCAAGTTGGAGCTACAAAGTTTAACTTTATAATTGATACTGGTGCTCACGTGTCAATAATTCCCTTTGAATATGTAAATGGCACTGTAATAGAACCCACACCTATTTCAATATCTTCTTGCACAGGGGAGGGCATGAAATGTCATGGTCAAGCAAGACTAGAAATTCATATTCCTAGCTTAAGGTGTTCATTCATGTGGACTTTTATTATTGTTGATACAGTACATCCTTTGATTGGTTTTAATTTTCTTGAAAATTTTGGTCTTTCCATTAATTGTAAAATGAGACTAATTATTGACAGCACTATAGAGAGAAAAGTAAATGTCCCTTTTTCTCGATCATCTGTTAATGTAGTTATTAATGAAGTCCAGATTCCTCCAAGTATTGAAATATTGCTGAATAAGTATCCATTCATTACCTCTCCTCATGATAATAAAGATGAAGTCAATTGTGGAGTGCATTATAGAATAGAAACATGTAGTAACCCTCCTGTATTTGCAAAGACACGTCAGCTAAGCGAAGAAAAATTTAAGGCTGCTCAAGAAGGATTCCGTGCACTCCAAAGCTCGTGAGTGGAGTTCTTCTATACACCTAGTCCCTAAGAGAAATAGTGCATACCGTTTTTGTGGTGATTATAGAGCATTAAACTCCATTACGAAAATAGACTGATACCCTATACACAATATTAACTCTTTTTCATCTAGACTTGCAAATCAAATTTGTTTCTCAAAGATTGACTTAACTTCAGCCTATCATCAGAATAGGATATACCCAGACGATGTCCCGAAAACAGCTATAACTACCCCTTTCGGGTTATTTGAGCTTCATTATATTCCGCAACTTTTCAAAGAGTAATGGACAAGATATTCTCAAATGTAACGTGTGTATTTATATACTTCGATGATATATTGGTATCTTCAGATAATGAAGAAGCCCATTTAAAGGATCTTGAAATAGTATTTGATATCCTTAATAAGAACAATCTTAAAGTTTCTTTGAATAAAATTAAAGAACTTTTAACTTTTTAGGATTCAGTGTCAGTGCTGATCACCCTACATTAAATAAGATTTATGAATTGTCAAAATTTCCTTACCCAACTGATTCAAAGAGTTTGCGTCGATTTTTGGGCATGATCGTTTTTTGTAGGATATTAGTTTCTCAATTTGCCTCGATTGTCTTACCTTTAACAGAATGTATAAGACTGAAGCCAAATCACAACTCATTAGAATTAACTGAAATGAAAAAGAAATCTTTTGATAAAATTAAGGAAGTTCTGTCTAACCTCAAAGCTCTCGCATCACATCACATTACCTAATTTTTTGTGTAAATTGGGGAGAGGTATTAAGCCGTTCACCTGATCCTGTGGTTCCATATATTGTTAAAATCAGCATCCTTCCCATTTATATTAATTCGATAGCTAGTTTGATACACAAAATAATTGAATAATTAAATAAATACCAAAAATACACCTGTCAACAGTACTGAGTTAAGTTGCCAAGTAGTACAGCTGTCTTACTTTCTTCAATTTTTTTTCTCTTCTTTTAGCCTTCTCTTTTACTATTTTTTTATTTTATATATATATTGAGTTAAATGTAAAGTCTGATCCTGTGATAACATATCTTGGTTATCAAGTGAGTTTATCCGTTAAGAAGAATATATAGCAGAAACAGGTGGGTGTCTCTTCAGACACAAATTCGAATTTTCCTTCAGGTTTGACTTTTGTTTTTGTTGCATTTTTTTTTCTTTTTATCCTCAAATTACCATAGTCAAATTTTTAAGTTAAGATGTGTGTTACCAGAAAAGAGATAAATTGAGTCACTAAAAAGCACTTATATGAAGATATAAAAATTCTGTGTGAAGCTTAAATAAAAGTTTTTCTCTTTTTTCTCTTTCTCTTCTTCTTTCTATATTCTGTGAGAGGGAGAACATAAAAATGAGGCCATCTCTGTCCCAAACCTCTCCTACCCATGGGTCGGGAGGAGGGGTAGCTATTAGGAGACAAAAGCAGAAAATCAAAGATTTAGAGGCAATGGTTATATGCCTTGATGATAAAATTTGGTATATGGATAGAGAAATGAAAGAGAATGAAACAAGAGAGGAAATAAGATTTTTGGAGGAACAAATAAAGCACAAAGGCAGGACAGAAAGGAACTAGAAAAACAAATAAAGAAACTGGAAAGGGAAAAGAGTGAACTAGAAACCAGAATTTCTAAACAAGAAGATAAAAACAAACAGCTGAATGACAAACTAAATGAATTATATGTTAAGTTCACTGCTCTCTTCTGAGAGAGACGAGATTGCAGCTTGGAATGTCTAGATTAAGGAAAACATTGAACTGTTTAGAAAAGACTTCCAGGAGCTGAATATGGAACATGATGCCATGAAAACTTCCTTTGCTGATGCACTAAAGGGGAATGTGGCAGTAAAAGAGGCTGTAAAGGTGGTGGCACTGGAAAACATACAAACAGTTGACTATAAAGAGACAGTAATCGAAAAAATGAAAGACGTTGTGATGGAAAGGGCAAACCCACTCATCAAACAGGCACTTGATAAAGAGAAGACAGTGGTAATCTCAGGCATAAGCGAATCCCAGGAGCCAACATGGCAGGGGAGACTTGAAGAAAATAAAGCTAACGTTGTAGACCTGATAAGAAAGCTTGGAGTAGTTTGTGGTCCTGAGGATATTGTAAACATACACCAACTAGGTAAATATTCGAGGGAAGGAAAGCCGAGACCAACAAAAGTAACCTTTGAGAGAGGGGAAACATGTAGGGAAATATTGTTGAGAAAAAAAAGTCTAAAAGACCTTCAAGAATTCAAAGAAATGTTCATTAGACGATACAGAACACAGGAAGAGATGGGAAAGATCAAAAACTTGTTGCAAGAGGCAAGAAGGTTAAATGAGGAAAGAAATGATGAAGAGAAGAAAAGTTTTCATTTCAGAGTTCTTCCAGACAAAGGGGAGATAAAGAAGATAATGACAGAAGATCAGGGGATGGGGCCCCATTAAGATTGCTATACACAAATGCTGATGGATTAGCTGGTAAGGCAGTAGAATTAAAAGATAGGATTCACAACAGTAAGGCAGATATAATAGCAAGTACAGAGACTAAGTTGAGTGAGGACATAAACAGTGTCACAGTTTTTCCTAAGGGCTTCAGAATATTAAGGGTTGATAGATCTGAGAGGACTGGTGAAGGGATAGCACTGCTCATAAGTGAAAGGATTCAAGTTGAAGAAATAAACTTGGCCATAGAAAGTGAGTTCAAGGAATTTCTTGATGCTCGCATAAATACTGGGTCAGAGAGCATTGTAATAACTGTTGTATATAACCCACCAAGGATCCACAATAGGCTAGAAGTTTATGAGGAAAGTCATATAGGTACAATTGAAGTCATAAACTCAGTTGTTAACATGGCATGGGAGAGAAAATGTAGGATTTTGATTATGGGAGATTTTAATCATAAAGAGATAGATTGGATAAATCTTGACCCACACAGTGGTGAGGACTCATTTGGGGCAGGATTCCTAGATTACTTACATGGGAATTTCCTACACCAACATGTAATGGAACCAACGAGGGCCAGGGGTGGGGATGAGCCAACACTACTTGATCTAGTATTCACAGATAATGTGTTGGATATTGAAAAACTTGAGTATGAACCACCAATTGGAAAGAGTGACCACTGTGTGTTATTGATGGGGTATATCATTGAAGATGTTCTGCCTGAGTGTAGAGGCACTGAGGACAAGAGGAGGAACTATCGGAAAGGAGATTACATCAAAATGAATGAGCTTTTTGCAGTTATTGACTGGAGAACCTTATTTTACAACAAATCTGTACAAGAAATGTATGACATCTTTTGTGAGAAATATGGGAAGATAGTAGATTGCTGCATACCTGTCACCAAAGTAGGTGTAATTCATGCCAGAGAGAAATGGTTCGATAATGAGTGTAAAAGAGCTAAGGAGTGGAGAGACAAATGCTGGAAAAGGTATAGGAGGAGAAAAAACATAAATGCCTGGCAAACCTACAAAAGAGCAAGAAATGACTACCTAAGTAAAAGGAGAGAGGCAGAGAGAGACTATGAGAGGGATATCACCAGGAAGGCTAAAGAAAATCCCAAGCATTTCCACAGCTTTATCAGAGGAAAACTGAAGGTAAAACAACTGAGACGGATGAAGAGATCTGCAAAGAATTGATCAAGAAGTTTCAGTCAGTATTTACAGTAGAAAATACCCCACCCCCTCAGATTGCAGAGATAGAAGCTCAAGGGCCGGTATTAGAGAACATCAACCTTACAGCCACAGAGATATGCAAAGCGCTGATGGATTTAGATGTTCATAAAGCTACAGGTCCTGATGACATATCTCCTCATGTACTAAAAAAATGCGCAACCTCAATATCAGTGGGACTAAGTATCATATTTAAAAAGTCACTGGCGTCAGGGGAGATTCCAAAATGCTGGAAACAAGCAAATGTGATACCTATCTTCAAAAAGGGAAGGAGGGATACGGCTCTGAACCATGGACCAGTTTCCTTGACCAGCATAGTTTGCAAAGTTATGGAGAATCTACTAAGGAAACTTATCTCTCTTCACTTGGAATCCTTCAACATTTTGTCAGTGAGGCAACATAGCTTCAGAGAAGGTAGATCAACAGTAACAAACTTATTAGAATTTTATGATGAGGTAAGCCAAATCTTACAGGAAAGAGAGGACTGGGCAGATTGCATATTCCTAGACTTCCAGAAAGCGTTTGACACTGTCCCTCATGGGAGACTTATTAGGAAGCTGCAAGCAATGGTTAGAATAGGTGGAAATGTCTTGGAATGGATAAAAACTTACTTAGAAGGAAGGGAACAGAGGGTTAGAGTAAGACACTCAGTGTCTGAATGGAGAAGAGTTAGTATTGTAGTTCCACAGAGTTCAGTTTTAGGGCCGCTTTTGTTCCTTGTATATGTAAATGACCTACCAGATTCTGTAAATTCGTTCAGGAATATGTTTGCAGATGATGCAAAGATTGTGAAGAAAGTAAAAAACGAGAACAATGGTAGAGAACTTCAGGAAGATCTAAATAGTCTGCATGAGTGGTCAGAAAAGTGGCTAATGAAATTCAATACCTCAAAATGTAAGGTAATGAGAATGGGTACAAGTGCAAGAAGGCCCAAGCTTGACTACTCGGTGGCTGGAGTACAACTTCAAGAGACAGAAAATGAGAGAGATCTAGGAGTAAACATACTGGCAGATTTGTCTCCAGAAATACATATAAATGACATAGTAAGGGCAGCATATGCATTCTTATCAAATGTAAGGGTAGCCTTCAGGCACATGGACAAGGAGATGTTCAGAAATATTTATGTAACCTATGTGAGACCAAAACTCGAATATGCAGCCCCCTTTTGGAATCCACCCTTGAAAAAGAACATAGCTAAGCTTGAAAAAGTTCAAAGACATGCCACGAAACTGGTGCCAGAAATACGCAATCTCAGTTATGACGAGAGGCTGAGGGAATTAGACTTACCATCACTCGAAGCTAGAAGAGTGAGGGGGATATGGTGACAGTCTTTAAATTCCTTCATGGTTATGATAAAGTGGATAGGGATCGATATTTTGATATGGCTGGCTCTAGAACTAGAGGTCATAGTTTGAAGCTTCGTAAGAAAACTTCTTTGCAGGATGTAAGGAAATACTTTTTCAGTGTAAGAGTAGTTGATAATTGGAATTCGCTAAGCGAGGAGGTAGTTAATGCTATCTCAATCCATAGTTTTAAGGACAGGTATGATATGTATCACTAAGTATAAAATGGAACCGATGAGGAGACAGGAAGATACGAGCTTTGGGCTCTTTCCCGTAAACACAATTAGGTAATTACAATTAGGTAATTACACATACAAACAGTCTATACCCAATATCAGTTAGTAATTGATAGTAGTCAATATGCTGTAGGAGCTGCACTCCATCAAATGGTTAATGAGCAACCTATACCTGTGGGATTTTTCTCAAAGAAACTTTCACAATCACAAAGAAAATATTCAACGTATGATAGGGAACTTCTCGCTGCTTATTTAGCAGTATTACATTTCCATTCTCAAATTGAAGGTCATTATGTATTATTAATAACGGACCATAAGCCACTGTGCAGTGCTTTGAAAAGTATTAATCCAGCTAAGTCTGCTAGACAACAAAGGTATTTATCTATCTTAACAGAATATCTCGCCGATGTTAGTTATATAAGAGGTTCACATAACACTGTGGCTGACTGCCTTTTGTGACCTGCTAACACAGTTATGTTAGAGGTTTGTGACTTACCTAAAATTACAGAGGTTCAGTTTCTAGATGAAGAGACCCAGGCATACTCTGATAGGCTAAGACCTATCCAATTACTAAATGAAGAAAAAAAAGTAATGTGTGACACATCTACACCATTCCCTAGACCTTTATACCAGAATCCCTATGTATGTCAATTTTTAACAGCCTACATAGCTTATCTCACCCTGGTATAAAGTCAACCCTGAAAATGGTAAAATCCAGGTATTTTTGGCCTGACATGTACTGATCCATCAGAAAATGGTGTAAAGAGTGCTTGTCTGGTCAACAGTCCAAGAGTCACCATCATACTAAGAGTGCTATAAGTAACTGACTTACCCTCATAACGTTTTCAAACAGTACATCTAGATATCGTAGGTCCCCGTCCTACAGTTGAAAATCCTTCAGACTCATATATTAGTCCATATAAATATTTATTGACGTGCATTGATCAAGCCACACGTTGGATAGAAGTACAACTATTAGCAGATATCATTGCACAGACTGTAGTGCAAGCTTTCGTAAATGAATAGATATCACGATTTGGAGTTCCTCTCCATGTTATTACTGATCGCGGTTCTCAGTTTGAGAGTGAAATGTTTCAAGAACTCTCATCGATTGTAGGATTTCATAGGTTAAGAACAACCGCTTATCATCCCCAATCTAATGGAATGATAGAGCGTACTCACAGAATGATTAAATCTGCTCTCATGGCTAGAAAAGAAAATTGGTTACAATCCCTACCTATTATACTTCTTAGTATTCGTAATACTCCTAATGAAAATGGATTTTCCCCATTCAGTCCTGTTACTGGTACCATACTTTTATTACCAAAACTGATAGACACAATCAGTACTAATACTAGTGATTTAACAAACTCATCTGTTAAGTATTTAGCCAAAGAAATGTCCAGATTAGATGTAAGTGACCTAGCTAGTGGTAGGTGCTATAGTTTTCCAAAGACTGTTATTCCTAAAGATTTAGACACCTGTGATAAAGTTTGGTTACGAGCTGATAGAGTCAGGAAATCTTTGGAAGCCCCATACTCAGGGCCATATAAAGCTATCAAGCGCATACCTAAACATTTTCTTATACAATTGTCTGATGATGTATATACTTGTGTTTCTCTTGATTGTTTGAAACCTGTAATCGAAGCTTATGCAATGCCTGAGCCAAGTACTGTTGAATCACTAGAATATAGTCAAACATAGAGTGATTGTGATGATGATATTAACAATAATAGTGATAACCAAGGCTATTTCAATCCTGATTCTCAAAACATAGCTTCTCCTAAAGTTGCAACATCATCCTCAGGTAGAAAAATAAGATTTAAGAATAGTAATGATTATTTCTATTATTAGCTCTGCTTTTTGAGAGGGAACTATTGTAGAGAATATATATATATATATATATATATATATATATATATATATATATATATATATATATATATTATATATATATATATATTTTATTTAAATTTCCCATGTACGATATACGTTTTCTTTGTAACAAAATGTATAGTTTTCTTTTGTCTCAGCTGTATTTTGTTTATGTTATGATGAGTAAGCCCGCCATTTTATACTTCAATAAGATTTCATGCAGCATGGTCGATATGTAAAGAAGATAGAATAATGTTTTGAACCAAGGAATATTATCAATACTATAATCTTGCAAGTTAGATAAACCACAAAAAGGGGATTTTGAATTATGTTCTAGTTTATATTAATAAATTTGTAAAGAGTCCAAAGCTGTCTATCAATCCACCCTCTACATATTAATATGCTTTGTATGTTACATTAGACGTTAAGGTAATTGTTTTTCTTTTGCTTGCATATTGTTAATTATGGTGTGATATTGTTGGAGAATAAAGCCATTGCTTTATGCTGAGAAACTGCTTCATTCACAAGAAATTATTCTACAACAATCCTCATGGATCATCTCCTGTGTCCAGATAAGGTCAACATCGATCCTTGTTTGATGCTCCTTAAATTTGGAGATATTTATAGATAAATGAGGCACAATAATGTAGGAGACTGAAAGGGCATTATGAACAGTTTTTGTCTGGCCACCTAGTGGGCATCTTTATTACTTTCTA
>JAXCGZ010007156.1:0-7500 GCA_037179515.1 Halocaridina rubra | reverse complement strand
TTCATACTAGCAGAACTGCTGAAACTACTGAGGTCATTTGCCTCATACTAGAGGTGCTGATTCTGTTACTAAAAACATTTGCCTCATACTAGTATCATCTAGCTTTTACCATAAGTGCTGTTTGCACTTATAATAGTGGCACTACTTAAGCTACTGGCAGCATCTGCCTCACACTAACAGATGTGCCTCAGCTTCTGAGAGTATTTGCCTCATGCTAGATATTTCAGCACAAAAACAAAAGGCTCTATTTTGTTTCCCATAAATTTATTCGACGACCGCATGAAAGAGTCGAGAATAGTTGGGGTGATGCCAGCGAAGATTCCAGGATTCCAGTCAGTCTTGCGAAAGCGTTCGAAGGGAGAGGTCACGTCGCTCGCTCCTCCACATCATTGATGATAATAACAATTCTCGTGTTTTTAATATGGATTATCTTTACTCGAATATTAATCAAATACGTTTATTAAGTAGCTAAAATAAACTATAAAAAGACAGACATCTAAGTAAATAAACAAATATAAATTGTTTAGAACTGCGTGAAATCAAATACAAACAAAACAAAAAAACTTAAAATTTGTGTTGAGAGAAAAAATATCTATAAAAGAATTTTGAATGTGGAAAATTGTAAATAATTATTAAATAAATGCAATAAGAAAGGTATAAAGAAGACTAGGAATATTCCGAAATTTCCGGAAAATCATTTAATACTACAAGTGTGGTTCCAAGTAATACGGAAATTGCATTAGTGTGAGAATCTGCGGGCTGGACCAATCAGATTTAACTATTCATACGAGATGCAGCCGCGCTTCCACGGATTAGGAATGCTTTTGTACTATTACATGGTTTTTGGTAAGACAAATATTATCCTTTTATTTTGATATATATATATATATATATATATATATATATATATATATATATATATATATATATATATATATATATATATATTACATGAGGACAGTTATATGAAGATTACTTCACACTTTGAAAAAACATTCATTAAAAAATAATTTGCTTAAAATGTTCATCCTCCAACTGGCCTCATCTGAGGCTTTGTTTATGGGAGCTTTAATAATGCTCATGATGAGGCCTGGAGGGGGTGAAAACTCAGAGTATTTTTTTTTCTTTTATGCCTCTCAATGTGTGGATATGTTTAGCAGGGAAAACAAGAAAAAAATGGAGTACCTTAGCTCTTGCGACTGTATTTATCTATTCATTTTGAGAGGAATCTGATTTACAATGTAGCGAGAAGTAGATTAACTCATGTAGATGTTGCACACATACGCGCGCGCACACACACACACACACACACACACACACACACACACACACACACACACACACACACACACACACACACACACACATATATATATATATATATATATATATATATATATATATATATATATAAATTTTTCTCTGCTTTGAAATTCAATTACCTCTGAAGATGAGTGATTGAATATATACTCGTAAGTGCTAAGGTACTTCATGATTTTTTGTTTTTTCTTCACAGGCAAATTTTTTTTTTTCATTCATCTGTTTCTCGGGATATAATTTTACGTATGTGTGTACGCATATTTGTGCGTGTGTACGTAATTGCTATTGGGCTTTTTACGATCTCAGGGTTGAACGATTAGGGGAATGCTTTCATACATATACTAACTTATATTCATATATGTGCATATACATATACATGCATATATATATATATATATATATATATATATATATATATATATATATATATATATATATATATATATATATATATATATATATATATATATATATATACATATACAATACATATGCATACATTTGTAAATACACAGTAGCTGATATCTCCTTGTAAAGAAAACAAAATAAATAATACCAAGAATACAAATAATAGCTATGAAATCACTAATAGTACTGATGGCAATAATAGCAATAATATCAATAATAGCGATGATAGAATGAATAGCAATAATAGCATGAATTGTAAATATACCAAAAAAATAGCAATATATATAAATTAAAGCAATGATAGCATAAATAGCAATAATAGCATCAATTTAAAGTATGCCAAAAACAAAAATGCTATCAATACTAGCAAATACTGCAAAAACATAAATAATATAATTAATAACAATGCTATCAATAATAGTAATGATATCAAGCATTAAACCCAAGCAGCAATATTAGCAATGATAGCAGTGATTCAAATAATATCGATACTAACAATGATATTAATAATAGCATTGATATCAATCAGTAAACCCATGAAGCAATAGTAGCAATGATAGCAATACGTGCAATGATATCGATAGTAGCAATGCTATCAAGAATAACAATAATATCAATTTAAGCCTATGAAGAAATAGTAGCAATGATAGCAATACGAGCAATGATATCAATACCAGCAATAATATAAATAATAGCATTGATATCAATTATGAAAACTATGTAGCAAAAATAGCAATAATAGTAATATTAACAATAATATCAACAGTAGTGTTGCTATCAAACATTAAAGCCACGCAGCAAAGATAGTAATGATAGCAATATTGGAAAGTATATCAATAATAGCAATAATATCAATAATGGGAATGGTAGTCAAAGCACACACACACACACACACACCGCGCGTTCAGTGACACACGGAATTGCTCCTCTTAAATTTTAGTTTCGAGTGACTAAAGTGCTTAGTGGAAAACTTTACCATAATTTCCAAAAATATGAAATCGTGCAGAGTATTGTGAGTACAAAAACTAATATTTGTTGTAAGGCGAGACTGTTCATATTAAAGGAAAAAAATTGAGAACTTTTTCGTGAGAAGAGAGAGAAGCTGCCGTCCAGTTTCTGCCTTGAGGGAAATCTAGAAGAGTTGCCAGACGTGGAGCCTCACACCACATTACCTAATTTTTTGTGTAAACTGGGGAAAGCTCTTGAGCCGTTTTACCTGATCCTGTGGTTCTATATATTGTTAAAAACAGTATCCTTCCCATTTATATTAACTAGTTAGTTAGTTTGATACACGAAAAAAATTGAATAATAAAAGAAAAAAAAAATTACCAAATACCCACCCGTCAACAGTACTGAGTTAAGTTGCCAAGTAGTACAGCAGTCCTATTTTCTTCATTTTTTTTTTTTTGCTTTTCTTTTAGCTTTCTCGTTTGCTATTTTGTTATTTTGTATATATATTGAGTTAAATGTAAAGTCTAAATCCCGTGATAACATATCTTGGTTAGCAAGTCAGTTTATCAGTTAGGAAGAATATATAACAGAAACAGGTGGGTGCCACCTCGAACACAAATTCGAATTTTCCTTCAGGTTTGACTTTTGTTTTTCTTTTTCTTTTTATACGTAAATTACCATGGTTAAGTTTTTAAGTTAAGATGTGTGTTACCAGAAAGGAGACAAACTGAGTCACTAAATAGCACTTATATGGAAATATAAAAATTCTGTGTGAAGGTAAATTAGAAGTTTTTTTTTTTTTTTTTTTTTTTTTTTTTCCTCTTTCTCGTCTTCTTTCTATATTCTGTGAGAGGGAGAACATAAAAATGAAGCCATCTCTGTCCCAAACCTCTCCCACCCATGGGTCGGGAGAAGGGGTAGTCATCAGAGGACTTAAACAGAGAATCAAGAAGTTAGAGGAAATGGTTACAAGCCTTGATGATAAAATTCGGAATATGGATGGAGAAATGAAAGAGAATGAAACACTCAGAGAACAAATAAGATCTTTGGAGGAAGCAAATAAAGCACAAGGGCAGGAGAGAAAGGAACTAGAAAAAAGAATAAAGAAGCTGGAAGGGGAAAAGAGTCAACTAGAATCTAGAATTTCTAATCAAGAAGATAAAAACAAACAGCTAAATGACAACCTAAAGGAATTAGATGTTAGTTCACTGCTATCTTCTGAGAGAGACGAGATTGCTGCTTGGAATGTTCAGATTAAGGAAAACATTGAACAGTTCAGAAAAGAGTTCCAGGAGCTGAATATGGAAAATGATGCCATGAAAACGTCCTTTGCTGATGCACTAAAGGGGAATGTGGCAGTAAAAGAGGCTGTAAAGGTGGTGGCACTGGAAAACATACAAACAGTTGACTATAAAGAGACAGTAATCGAAAAAATGAAAGACGTTGTGATGGAAAGGGCAAACCCACTCATCAGACAGGCACTTGATAAGGAGAAGACAGTGGTAATCTCAGGCATAAGTGAATCCCAGGAGCCAACATGGCAGGGGAGACTTGAAGAAAATAAAGCTAGGGTTGTAGACCTGATAAGAAAGCTTGGAGTAGTATGTGGTCCTGAGGATATTGTAAACATACACCAACTAGGTAAATATTCGAGGGAAGGAAAGCCGAGACCAACAAAAGTAACCTTTGAGAGAGGGGAGACATGTAGGGAAATATTGTTGAGAAAAAAAAGTCTAAAAGACCTTCAAGAATGCAAAGAAGTGTTCATTAGACGATACAGAACACAGGAAGAGATGGGAAAGATCAAAAACTTGTTGCAAGAGGCAAGAAGGTTAAATGATGAAAGAAATGAAGAAGAGAAGAAAAATTTTCGTTACGGAATACTTCCAGACAAAGGGGAGATAAAGAAGATAAGGACAGAAGATCAGGGGATGGGGCCTCATTAAGATTGTTATACACAAATGCTGATGGATTAGCTGGTAAGGCAGTAGAATTAAAAGATAGGATTCACAACAGTAAGGCAGATATAGTAGCAATTACAGAGACTAAGTTGAGTGAGGACATAAACAGTGTCACAGTTTTTCCTAAGGGCTTCAGAATACTAAGGGTCGAAAGATCTGAGAGGACTGGTGGAGGGATAGCACTGCTCATAAGTGAGAGGATTCAAGTTGAAGAGATAAACTTGGCTATAGAAAGTGAGTTCAGGGAATTTCTTGTTGCTCGCATAAATACTGGGTCAGAGAGCATTATAATAACTGTTGTATACAACCCACCAAGGAACCAAAATAGGCTTGAAATTTATGAGGAAAGTCATATAGGTACGATTGAAGTCATAAACTCAGTTGTTAACATGGCGCGGGAGAAAAAATGTAGGATTTTGATTATGGGAGACTTTAATCATAAAGAGATAGATTGGATAAATCTTGACCCACACAGTGGTGAGGACTCCTTTGGGGCAAGATTCCTAGATTGCGTACAAGGGAATTTCCTACACCAACATGTAATGGAACCAACAAGAGCCAGGGGTGGGGATGAGCCATCACTACTTGATCTGGTGTTCACAGATAATGTGTTGGATATTGAAAATATTGAGTATGAACCACCAATTGGAAAGAGTGACCACTGTGTGTTGTTGATGGAGTATATCATTGAAGACATTCTTCCTGAGAGTAGAGGCACTGAGGACATGAGGAGGAACTATCAGAAAGGAGATTACATCAAAATGAATGAGCTTTTTGCAGTTATTGACTGGAGAACCTTATTTTACAACAAATCTGTACAAGAAATGTATGACATCTTTTGTGAGAAATATGGGAAGATTGTAGATTGCTGCATACCTGTCACCAAAGTAGGTGTAATTCATGCCAGAGAGAAATGGTTCGATAATGGGTGTAAAGAGCTAAGGAGTGGAGAGACAAATGCTGGAAAAGGTATAGGAGGAGAAAAAACATAAATGCCTGGCAAACCTACAAAAGAGCAAGAAATGACTACCTAAGTAAAAGGAGAGAGGCAGAGAAAGATTATGAGAGGGACATCACCAGGAAGGCGAAAGAAAATCCCAAGCTTTTCCACAGCTTTATCAGAGGAAAACTGAAGGTAAAAGAACAGGTTTTAAGGCTAAAGAGAGCGGATGGAAGCATCACTGAGACGGACGAAGAGATCTGCAAAGAATTGAACAAGGAGTTTCAGTCAGTATTTACAGTAGAAAATACCCCACCCCCTCAGATTGCAGTGATAGAAGCTCAAGGGCCGGTATTAGAGAACATCAACCTTACAGCCACAGAGGTATGCAAAGCGCTGATGGATTTAGATGTTCATAAAGCTACAGGTCCTGATGACATATCCCCTCATGTGCTTAAAAAATGCGCAAACACAATATCAGTGGCACTAAGTATCATATTTAAGGAGTCATTGGAGTCGGGGGAGATTCCAAGATGCTGGAAACAAGCAAATGTGATACCTATCTTCAAAAAGGGAAGGAGGGATACGGCTCTGAACTATAGACCAGTTTCCTTGACCAGCATAGTTTGCAAACTTATGGAGAAACTACTAAGGAAACATATCTCTCTTCACTTGGAATCCTTCAACTTTTTGTCAGTGAGGCAACATGGCTTCAGAGAAGGAAGATCAACAGTAACAAACTTATTAGAATTTTATGATGAGGTAAGCCAAATCTTACAGGAAAGAGAGGGCTGGGCAGATTGCATATTCCTAGACTTCCAGAAAGCGTTTGACACTGTTCCACATGGGAGACTTATTAGGAAGCTGCAATCAATGGCTAGAATAGGTGGAAATGTCTTGGAATGGATAAAAACTTACTTAGAAGGAAGGGAACAGAGGGTTAGAGTAAGACACTCAGTGTCTGAATGGAGAAGAGTTAGTAGTGGAGTTCCACAGGGTTCAGTTTTAGGGCCACTTTTGTTCCTTGTATATGTAAATGACCTACCAGAGTCTGTAAATTCATTCATGAATATGTTTGCAGATGATGCAAAGATTGTGAAGAAAGTAAAAAACGAGAACAATGGTAGAGAACTTCAGGAGGATCTAAATAATCTGCATGAGTGGTCAGAAAAGTGGCTAATGAAATTCAATACCTCAAAATGTAAGGTAATGAGAATGGGTACAAGTGCAAGAAGGCCCAAGCTTGACTACTCGGTGGCTGGAGTACAACTTCAGGAGACAGAAAATGAGAGAGATCTAGGAGTAAACATATTGGCAGATTTGTCTCCAGAAATACATATAAATGGCGTAGTAAGGGCAGCATATGCATTCTTATCAAATGTAAGGGTAGCCTTCAGGCACATGGACAAGGAAATGTTCAGAAATATTTATGTAACCTATGTGAGGCCAAAACTCGAATATGCAGCCCCCTTTTGGAATCCGCACTTGAAAAAGCACATAGCTAAGCTTGAAAAAGTTCAAAGACATGCCACAAAACTGGTGCCAGAAATACGCAATCTCGGTTATGATGAGAGGCTGAGGGAATTAGACTTGCCATCACTCGAAGCTAGAAGAGTAAGGGGGGATATGGTGACAGTCTTTAAATTCCTTCATGGTTATGATAGAGTGGATAGGGATCGATATTTCGATATGGCTGGCTCTAGAACTAGAGGTCATAGTTTGAAGCTTCGGAAGAAAACTTCTTTGCAGGATGTAAGGAAATACTTTTTCAGTGTAAGAGTAGTTGATAATTGGAATTCGCTAAGCGAGGAGGTAGTTAATGCTACCTCAATCCATAGTTTTAAGGACAGGTATGATAAGTATCACTAAGTCTAAAAATGGAACCGATCAGGAGACGGGAAGATACGAGCTTTGGGCTCT
>JAXCGZ010007155.1:0-14345 GCA_037179515.1 Halocaridina rubra | reverse complement strand
TATATATATATATATATATATATATATATATATATATATATATATATATATATATATATATATATATAT
Source organism: Halocaridina rubra (assembly GCA_037179515.1). Lineage (NCBI taxonomy): Eukaryota > Metazoa > Arthropoda > Malacostraca > Decapoda > Atyidae > Halocaridina > Halocaridina rubra. Next base: position 14,276 of record JAXCGZ010007155.1, on the reverse strand, counting down.
ATATATATATATATATATATATATATATATTAATAACACTGAACTGTTAACATACAGTCTAAAATGGAAGAAAGTGCCCATTAAATAAAACAACAACAAAAAAAATATATATATATATATATATATATATATATATATATATATATATATATATATATATATATATATATATATATATATAAAGTACTTATTAATTTCGTGACCTAAACTGGTCACCTTCTCAAAGTACTTTGAGAAGGTGATCAGTTTAGGTCACGAAATTAATAAGTACAGTGATCCTTCGCTCTATCGCGTTTCTTGCCTCGCGAATTCACTGTACTGCGATTTTTTTAGCAAAAAATTTTTTTTTTGGGGGGGGGGTATATGCAAAAATATTAAAATATTAAAAAAATAAAAACTTTCAGTATTTTCATTTTTTTACTGAAAAAAAAATTTCATTATTTAATTGATAAAAAAAAAATATTTCCCAGCCAACGAATAATAAAACAGTAAGAAATAATAAAAAAACAAATTTGAAAATGTAACTCTCCACCATATAAAATACGATACCCGTATCAGAGTTTCGGAAAACGCAAAGGGTCGCACCTATGTGAGCTAGCATATATTAAAATTTCCAGTTGTTTCATGATTTTATTGATAAAAAAAATTTATTTCTTAGCCTAAGAATAATAAAACAGTAAATAATAGTAAAAAACATAAATACTAACATTATTGCACTATGTAAAATACGATGCCAGTATCAGCGTTTCGGAAAACGAAAAGGGTCGAACCTACGTGAGATAGTACATAGTGAAATTTTCATTATTTTATTGATAAAACAAGTATTTCCTAGCCTAAGAGTAATAAAACAGTAAAAAATAGTAAAAAACATAAATTTAGATATATAACTCACAGTATTGCATCATGCGAAATACTGTCCGATAGCGTACAATGTATTGGGGTCGCAGCTACGTGTTAGCATATATATTAAAATTTCCAGTAGTTTCATGGTTTTATTGATAAAAAAACGTATTTCTCAGCATAAGAATAATAAAACAGTAAAAAATAGTAAAAAACATAAATACTAACAGTATTGCACCATGTCAAATACAATACCGGTATCAGCGTTTCGGACAAAGGCTTGCACCTACGTGAGATATTTCATGGAATGCTATTGGCTGAAAGAGTGAGAGATCTGTATCATGGGGTCTGATTGGCTTTTTCATTGAAGTTTGGTTCTCCTACCATCTTCCATTGTCTCGCCTCACTCGTTCAGTCTAACTCACGTGTGCGTCGTTCATGTTGTACTTGTGATTTATTTTCTTCACTTTTTCAACCTCTGCAATGCCTCCCAAGCATTCTTCATCTTCTAAAGCTTCCGGTAGTGAGCCTAAGCGGCAAAGGAAGATGTTAACCATAACAGATAAGGTGAAACTCTTAGATATGTCGGCCGCTGCTTTGGCCTCAATGAATAACAGCTGTAAAGCTGTTATTGGCTGCAGAATAATTTCCTCTGGCGTCTACAAACTCATTACCACCTCGTTCACGGTAAGTTTACCTATCACGTACATATAAATTTGCGTTGCATGCTGTTATTTATGAAGTAAAGGGTGGTTTGTTAACAGTACAAGAAGGGTTTATACAGTTTATACAGTGTAAACGTAAAAATAAATTAAAATATCTATGTACATATAGGGTGATCCTACTCCGCGAAATTCCTGTCTTGCGCCGGGTCCCGGAACCGAATCTTCGCGATAATCGAAGGAACACTGTACTTTTTATATATATATATATATATATATATATATATATATATATATATATATATATATATATATATATATATATATATATATATATATATATATATATATATATATATATATATATATATATATATATATATATATATTTTCGCTGCTTTACTTAATGGGCTTTTCCTTCCATATATATATATATATATATATATATATATATATATATATATATATATATATATATATATATATATATATATATATATATATAAAAAAATGATTCATATATATATATATATATATATACAGTGTTACCCCGGTTATTCGCGCTTCTTGGTTCGCGTTCTCACTCTATCGCGGTTTTTTGTGGATAAATTATTATTTTATTTTATGGGTATACGCAAAAATATTAAAAAATTGAAAAATAAAAATTTCAGTATTTTCATTTTTTTATTGAAATTTACGTTGCGTGCTGTTATTTATAATGTAAAGGGTGTTTTTTTAACAGTGCAGGGAGGGCTTACATAGTTCGTAAACGAAAAAATAAATGTAAATGAGTACGTGTGTCACGTCATCATCACCTCATTCATCGTAATTTTATCTATCACTTTCATAAAAATTTGCGTTGCTTGCTGTTATTTATAATGTAAAGTGTGTTTTTTTAACAGTGCAGGGAGGGTTTATACAGTACGTAAACGAAAAAATAATTGTAAATGAGTATGTATGTCACGTCATTATCACCTCATTCACCGTAATTTTATCTATCACTTTCATAAAAACTTACGTTGCTTGCTGTTATTTATAATGTAAAGGGTGTTTTTTTAACAGTGCAGGGAGGGTTTATACAGTACGTAAACGAAAAAATAATTGTAAATGACTATGTATGTCACGTCATTATCACCTCATTCACCGTAATCTTATCTATCACTTTCATAAAAATTTACGTTGCTTGCTGTTATTTATAATGTAAAGGGTGTTTTTTTTAATAGTGCAGGGAGGGTTTATACAGTACGTAAACGAAAAAATAATTGTAAATGAGTATGTATATCACGTCATTATCACCTCATTCAAAGTAATTTTATCTATCACTTTCATAAAAATTTACGTTGCTTGCTGTTATTTATAATGTAAAGGGTGTTTTTTTAACAGTGCAGGGAGGGTTTATACAGTACGTAAACGAAAAAATAATTGTAAATGAGTATGTATGTCACGTCATTATCACCTCGTTCACCGTAATTTTATCTATCACTTTCATAAAAATTTACGTTGCTTGCTGTTATATATAATGTAAAGGGTGTTTTTTTAACAGTGCAGGGAGGGTTTATATAGTACGTAAACGAAAAAATAATTGTAAATGAGTATGTATGTCACGTCATCATCACATTCACGGTAAGTTTTCCTATGGCTTTCATAAAAATTTACGTTGCTTACTGTTATCTACAATGTTAAGGGTGTTTTTTTTAACAGTGCAGGGGGGGTTTATACAGTACGTAAACGAAAAAATAGTTGTAAATGTGTATGTACGTCACGTCATTATCACCTCATTCACCGTAATTTTATCTATCACTTTCATAAAAGTTTACGTTGCTTGCTGTTATTTATATTGTAAAGGGTGTTTTTTTAACAGTGCAGGGAGGGTTTATACAGTGTAAACGCAAAAATATATTAAAATATCTGTGTGCACATAGACGGATCCTACTTCGCGGATTTCCAGGTTCGCGCGGGTCCTGGAATCAAACTGCCGCGATAAGTGAGGCAACACTGTATATATATATATATATATATATATATATATATATATATATATATATATATATATATATATATATATATATATATATATATATATATATATATACAGTGATCCCCCGCTGGATAGCATTTCTTGGTTCGCGTTTTCACTGTACCAGGGTTTTATCTTTTTTGGCAAATTATTATTTTATTTTTTGGGTATATGCAAAAATATTAAAATATTAAAAAAATAAAAATTCTCAGTATTTTAATTTTTTTATTGAAAACAACATATTTCATTATCTAATTGATAAAAAAAATTTATTTCCCAGCCTACGAATAATAAAACAGTAAAAAATAGTAAAAAACACAATATTGCATCATGCGAAATAGTGTCCGATAGCGTACAATGTATTGGAGTCGTAGCTACGTGAGCTAGCATATATACTTATATTTCCAGTACTTTCATGACTTTATTGATAAATAAAATGTATTTCTTAGCCTAAAAATAATAAAACAGTAAAAAATAGTAAAAAACATAAATACTACCAGTATTGCAACATGTAAAATACGATACCGGTATCAGCGTTTCGGACAAAGGCTCGTTCAGTCTAACTCACGTGTGTGCCGTTCACGTTGTGCTTATTAAACGTTTTGCTTGTGTCCGATAGCGTACAATGTATTGGGGTCGCAGCTACGTGAGCTAGCATATATATTTATATTTCCAGTAGTTTCATGATTTTATTGATAAAAAAAAAACGTATTTCTTAGCCTAAGAATAATAAAACAGTAAAAAATAGTAAAAAACATAAATACTAACAGTATTGCAACATGTAAAATACGATACCCCTATCAGCGTTTCGGACAACTTCTACCATCTTCCATTGTCTCGCCTCACTCGTGTGCGCCGTTCACGTTGTGCTTATTAATACGTTTTGCTTGTGATTTTTTTACTCACATATTTTAACCTTTGCAATGCCTCCCAAGCATCCTTCATCTTCTAAAGCTTCTTGTAGTGAGCCTTAGCGGCAAAGGAAAATGTTAACCATAACAGATAATAATAATAATAATAATAAACTTTATTTCCATTTTACAATGGGTATTCGTCAGCCAGGACAAGCCCCAACCCCCCACTGTGATGTCCACCCACAGCAGTTCCTGCCAGTAAACAGCTTAAACTCTCGGTCTTGGACGGGGACCGATCTTTCGACCTCGTGAATGCGAAGCCAGCGCGTTACCACTGTACTAGCCAGCATGCTGTTATTTATAAAGTAAAGGGTGGTTTTTTAACAGTGCAGGGAGACTTTATACAGTAAACGAAAAAATAATTGTAAAATACCTATATGTCATATAAATTTATGCTTGCATGCTGTTATTTATGAAGTAAAGGGTGGTTTGTTAACAGTACAGGGAGGGCTTATACAGTTTATACGATGTAAACGTAAAAATAAATTAAAATATCTATGTACATATAGGGTGATCCTACTCCTCGATTTTCCTGTCTTGAGCCGGGTCCCGGAACCGAACCTTCGCGATAATTGAAGGAACACTGTAATAATAATCTCCACAATCATCATCAAAGGAAAATTATTGTTAAAAATAATAATAATAATAATAATATTAATAATAATAATAATAATAAGAATAATATCTAAGGAGAATTTTTGGAAGAGACATCATAAAAGTAATGCAGAGGTATATTAAACCCCATCAGAGCTGGACATTCATTACACATCTTTTATAATCCCTTCACATCTGACAGGTCATTACAAGGGTGATAATTAATAAAGTTTTAAAAATTCATGATCAAACCAGAACTCGTAATGGGTAATGGAGTTAAGCTTGATAAATTTAGGTTCAAAACGGAAATAAGTGAAATTGGCTTGGTAATACAGTAGATTCCTAGTAGGATAATAAATGCCAATATAAATATATATATATATATATATATATATATATATATATATTATATATATATATATATATATATATATATATATATATATATATAATGATGATTATGATCTTTTCTTATCATAATCCTCTTTGTACTCGTGGAAAAAAAAAAAAAAAAAAAAACTTTTTTTTAAGGTGTTCCTACTTCGCGAAAATTCACCTATCGCGACCGGTCCCGGAACCAAACCCTCGCAATAAACGAGGGATTACTGTATATATATATATATATATATATATATATATATATATATATATATATATATATATATATATATATATATATATATATATATATATATATATATATATACACACCTAGTTCTCAGAATAATGCCTAGATTGGTTCTCAGAAGTGTCGGGTAAATGGAAAATCGCATGAAAAAACGAGTTATTTTCCATAGGAAACAATGATAAAGGGCATAGATACGTTCCATACCTTACACAGACACACCATGCCAAATATATAAGATAAGTAAAAAACATATTTTATTACTACATAGCAAAGCAGAAAGCCCTGTATCTATTTTTAAGAGTATACAAAAGATATTCATATTCACTTTACAGCTAGAAATTAACATACATTACTATACTTTACTCTATTATGCAGTGGGCAACAGTTATACAGTACACTGGGATATGCATGGTGGCAGTGAGCAAGTAACTTATGTGGTAGAAGAGGAGGAGGATGCAGGAGAACGAACCTCTATCTGCAAATGTATACAAAGATAAAATAAGAATTATAAATAACCAAAGGAAGACTAAACAACGAAAAAAAAATTAATTATGCAATGCCTAAATCTACCATATGACATATTAAAAAAACTTAATCTACATTCTCTAGAGAGCCACAGTGTTAGGGGGGATATGATTGAGGTGTATAAATGGTTTAAAGGGATTAACAAGGGTGATATTAATAAAGTTTTAAAAATACATGATCAAACCAGAACTCGTAATGGGTAATGGATTTAATCTTGATAAATTTAGGTTCAGAAGGGAAATTGGTGAAAATTGGCTTGGTAATACCATAGAGTATTCCTAGTAGGATAATAAATGCCAATACCTTAGACACCTTCAAATGTAGATTAGATAGACATATGACAGAGGTAGGGTGGGTATGAATAGGTTAGTGTTTATTACAAAAATCATAAAGAGAAAAATAGAATAAATAAGTAGAGTACAATAGAATAGGTTAGACATGCTGAAAATATCATTCAAAATTGGAACTGCCTCGTGTGTGCCAGTAGGCATGTTGCAGTGTCCCCTATTCTTATGTTCTTAATATTTTCAGAACACGTGTTTTGTATCTTCCTTCCATTTTCAAATTTGTATCTGGTTTCTGAATGACAAATGTTTTGCATCTTCCTTCCATTTTCAAATTTGTATCTGGTTTCTGAATGACAAATTTGTTAATAAAATGTATCCAATTACTCTCTCTCTCTCTCTCTCTCTCTCTCTCTCTCATATTTCTTTACAAAAAACGAATTAAAAATTAGGTTTCTTACCTTTAAAATGAGCACTGTAATGAACGTGATTAAGACTAAAGCAATATTTGTATTTACATAATAAGATGAAAATTTTCTACCTAATTCCTGTTTAAGAGAGACATTACAAAGGATTCGTGGAAAGGAAATTAATTTAACGGTCTTTTAACTCATTAACGTTTTTATTAAAAGTGCATTGTTATATTTATCATTTGCTGCCCCAAACGACTCAACAGCTTGTAAAGTAACTGATGTATGCGTTGTTTGTAAGACCATTCTCCTTTTAATATAAATATATTCTATATAATGTAAGTGAAATGAAATGAGAGAGAGAGAGAGAGAGAGAGAGAGAGAGAGAGAGAGAGAGAGAGAGAGAGAGAGAGAGAGAGAGAATCTTTAATTAACTCTTGTTCATTCAACCAAAACTACAGTATTTACTGTAAAAATAATGGTTTAATTACAAATTCGTAATAATAATGATACTAATAATAATAATAATAATAATAATAATAATAATAAGATCTAAGGAGAATTTTTGGAATAGACATCATGAGAGTAATGCAGAGGTATATTAAAACCCAGCAGAGAGCTGGATATTCATTGAAAATCTTTTATAATCCCTTCACATCTGACAGGTCATTACACTCTCCATCTGTTTCTCTTTACAGCCTGATAAAGGCTGTATTATTTTATTATTTTTTGGTCCATCCTGGTGTCACAATAATCTTAAAAAAAAAAAAAATATATATATATATATATATATATATATATATATATATATATATATATATATATATATATTTTTTTTTTTTTTTTTTTTGGGGGGGGAGGGGGTTATTCGCGAATTCCGAATTTTTTACTATTATTTTTGGGGGGCGTTATTGCAATTTCACGGATAAAAAAATCTCGTATAAAACGAACAAGGTGTATATATATATATATATATATATATATATATATATATATATATATATATATATATATATATATATATATATATATATATATATATACAGTAATCCCTCACTCTATCGCGATTCACCTTTCGCGAATTCACTGTATCGCGATTTATTTTTTGGCATTTTTTTTTTTAAATTATTATTATTATTGTGACACCAGGATGGGCCAAAAAATGATAAAATAAAACAGCCTTTATCAGGCTGTAAAGAAAAACAGAGATGGAGAGTGTAATGACCTTTCAGATGTGAAGGAATTATAAAAGATGTGTAATGAATCTCCAGCTATCTGCTGGGTTTTAATATACCTCTGCATTACTTTCATGATGTCTATTCCAATAATTCTCCTTAGAACTTATTATTATTATTATTATTGGCAACGATAATTTTCCTTTGATGATGATTGTGGAGATTATTATCATCATCATTATTATTATTATTATTATTATTATTATTATTATTATTATTATTAAGGGCTCATCATTGTTTATATATCTGTTGGTTTATTTACTTTAATAACTGTGTACAGTGCCCCTCCCTAGTTGGCTGGGACAAAGAGAGTGTGGGGGGTTGGGTAGAATAGAATGTTGGAGAGAGAGAGAGAGAGAGAGAGAGAGAGAGAGAGAGAGAGAGAGAGAGAGAGAGAGAGAGAGAGAGAGAGAGAGGAGAGAGAGAGAGAGAGAGAGAGAGAGAGAGAGAGAGACATCTTTAATTAACTCTTGTTTATTCAACCAAACCTACATTATTTATTGTAAATATAATGGTTTAATTACAAATTCGTAATAATAATGATATTAATAATAATAATAATAATAATAATAATAATAATAATAATAATAATAATAATAATCTCCACAATCATCATCAAAGGAAAATTGTTAAAACTAATAATAATAATAATAATAATAATGATAATAATAATAATAATAATAATAATAATAATAATAATAATAATAAGATCTAAGGAGAATTTTTGGAATAGACTTCATGAAAGTAATGCAGAGGTATATTAAAACCCAGCAGAGAGCTCGATATTCATTACACATCTATTATAATCCCTTCACATCTGACAGGTCATTACACTCTCCATCTGTTTCTCTTTACAGCCTGATAAAGCTGTTTTATTTTATCATCTTTTTGGTCCATCCTGGTGTCACAATAATCTTTAAAAAAAAAATAATAAAAAAAAATAAAAAAATATAAATAAAAAAAAATAAAAATAAAAATAATAATAATAATAATAATAATTAAATAAATAAATAAATACATAAATAAATAAATAATAATAATAATAATATTTGTAAGGTGTTCCTACTTTGTGAAAATTCACCTATCGCAATGGCTCCCGAAACCTAACTCTCGCGATAAACAAGGGATCACTGTATATATATAAATACAGTGGTGACCCCAACCCACGAATGCCTGCACCCACGAAGAAAATTTTGAAAATTTTTTACCCCAAACCACGAACAAAGTTCAACCGACGAACACGCATGTGTTGGCCAAGCCACCACGTGTCCCATTTGGCCGTTCTCAGTTCTGCATTACTGCCCGCACTGTGTGGTTCGTTCATGATCTGATCGTAGTTTTTGCTTTATTTTTTACTTTTCACATAGCCCTTTTTATGGCTCCTAAGAAAGTTAAAGGTGTTAGTGATATTGGCGTCAAACACCCTAGACGCATAACTAATAATTACTAAACATTAAAATGGGGTTCGTGTGTCTGATCTCGAAACGCAGTACAGTGTTGCCTCACTTATCGCGGTAGTTCGGTTCCTGAACCCGCCGCGAACCAGGAAATCCGCGAAGTAGGATTTGCCTATAAGTACATAGATATTTTAATATATTTTTACGTTTACACTGTATAAACCCTCCCTGCACTGTTAAAAAACACCCTTTACATTATAAATAACAGCAAGCAACGTAAATTTTTATGAAAGTGATAGATAAAATTACGGTGAATGAAGTGATAATGACGTGACATACATACTCATTTACAATTATTTTTTCGTTTACGTACTGTATAAACCCTCCCTGCACTGTTAAAAAAACACCCTTTACATTATAAATAACAGCAAGCAACGTAAATTTTTATGAAAGTGATAGATAAAATTACGGTGAATGAAGTGATAATGACGTGACATACATACTCATTTACAATTATTTTTACATTTACATACTGTATAAACCCTCCCTGCACTGTTAAAAAAAGACCCTTTACATGATAAATAACAGCAAGTAACGTAAATTTTTATGAAAGTGATTGATAAAATTACGGTGAATGAGGTGATAATGACGTGACATACATACTCATTTACAATTATTTTTTCGCTTACGTACTGTATAAACCCTCCCTGCACTGTTAAAAAAACACCCTTTACATTATTAATAACAGCAAGCAACGTAAATTTTTATGAAAGTGATAGATAAAATTACGGTTAATGAGGTGATAATGACGTGATATACATACTCATTTACAATTATTTTTTCGTTTACGTACTGTATAAACCCTCCCTGCACTGTTAAAAAAAACACCCTTTACATTATAAATAACAGCAAGCAACGTAAATATTTATGAAAGTGATAGATAAAATTACGGTGAATGAGGTGATAATGACGTGACATACATAGTCATTTACAATTATTTTTTCGTTTACGTACTGTATAAACCCTCCCTGCACTGTTAAAAAAACACCCTTTACATTATGAATAACAGCAAGCAACGTAAATTTTTATGAAAGTGATAGATAAAATTACGGTGAATGAGGTGATAATGACGTGACATACTCATTTACAATTATTTTTTCGTTTACGTACTGTATAAACCCTCCCTGCACTGTTAAAAAAACACCCTTTACATTATAAATAACAGCAAGCAACGTAAATTTTTATGAAAGTGATATATAAAATTACGATGAATGAGGTGCTGATCACGTGACACACATACTCATTAACACTTATTTTTTCGTTTACGAACTGCATAAACCCTCCCTGCACTGTTAAAAAAAACACCCTTTACATTATAAATAACAGCACGCAATGTAAATTTCAATAAAAAAATGAAAATACTAAAAAAAAAAATTTCAATATATTAATATTTTTGCGTATACCCATAAAATAAAATAATAATTTATCCAAAAAAAAAAAAAAAACGCGAGAGTGAGAACGCGAACCAAGAAGCGCGAATAACCGAGGTAACACTGTATAACATGGCGAAATCAACCATCTGTACTATTTTAAAGAATAAAGAGGTTTTAAAGGCGGCTGATGTGGCTAAGGGAGTAAATATATTAACGAAGAAAAGGTCACAAATAATAGAAGAGGTAGAAAAATTATTATTGTTGTGTCTGTTCCCCAATCTTTTCCAATATGAAAAGTGACATTTGTCTAGGGATCCTGAATAATCCAGTCAAAAGGTACGTATCCCATGTGAATCTATCCTTGACAGACCAAATGTTGCTTGTTTTGGTATGAGATGGCATCCGACTTAAGAGATCTTAAGTCACCTGACTGGGTCCCCAATGGACAGTGTACTTTTATATAACTTTCGTATCTATCTATGACAAATGAGGTATGCCATGGATCTCCCATTTGAATGAACTTCTTTGCATATTAGGTTATCTCTCCTTCTGCAAAAGTGTGGAAGCTTAACAGATTTCATATTACTAGTTTCAGAGGTACAGGACTGGGGGTATAGCACAAAGAGAGGGCAGCCAAACAAAGTCTCATCGCTGACTTTAAAAAAGTCACTCTGGCTAACAAAGTCAACTGAAACCACTTTAGCCACTGCCCTTTGAGTATAAGTAGTAATGAGAAGCTTAGTGGACTCAGCAGAGATATTCTGTACTAAGATACATTGCCACTGTTCAGGTAAACCTTTAAAGGCTTCCAGTCCCTTTTAGGGATTTTTTTTTTAATCAACATGGACTCAAGTGGTTCTAGGCTACTTCCTCGCAGAGCTCAATAAAACTTCTCTCTCAGTACTTCAAGGAGGATCCCTTCGCTTCTAAATTTATTCTATACTCTAGATTCATACTATAATTTGGGGTAAATTACAAAAAGCAATGACTGCAAACACGATGACAAATTTTAGGTTCTTTATCGACTGATGGTATTTTGTCTCCAGGTGTATATGAAGAGATGCGGATGCGGAGGATTTGTAACCCTTTCCCTGCAAGCTGTCAATTAAATTAATTACACCTTAGTACAAGGGGGGGGGCTGGATGCCAAGCCTTGGCAAAAATTTCAGTACTGCCTCCCTTAACATCTAAAAGGCTACTCACTCCTTTAAGTACCTCTGAGCTGGTTAAAACATTGACTCTATGTGTGGCATCATGACTTCACGTACCAGATATCGATTTTCTCTTCACTTCCACACGAGGGAATGGCACCCACTTTGAAATTATTAGTTTGACAAATACATCATACTCACCATTAAAGGATTAACAAATACATTTTTATAGGCTGATGAAGTATTACTTAATCTTCTTCAACTCTATCTTTCAAACAGGACGTCCTCGTGGAACGTCGTTCTGAGTTATGTCGCTTCACCGTTACATCAAAGGCCAATAAATAATTAATAAATTATCAATACACTAATTTTTTACCTACCTGGCTGATGCACTAAACAGTTTGTCAGCGCAGCGGACGAATATACAGCTAGCAGCACAGCTGTGTTCGTGTTTATCATGTTAATGAATTTATCTGTTTATTTGTATATATATTTGGTTATACTGAAGGATTACATTGAATTTAAAAAAATACCAAACACAAAGCCGTAAATACAATTTTATTCAAAATAATTTGTTGAGCGTTATGTAACAATAGGGTGTAACGTAGCATTAGGAAAAGAAGAACAGCCACCACTCAGTTTATTCTCGCCCGCCATACTGTGTCTCATGTTTTAACTGCTCTCTCGTTCGTTTTGCTTGCGTTCACTCATTACTGACATTCCTGTGTCTCCCCAGCGTGTTCGTAATAGTTCTGATGGCAGTGCTACAAAGAAAATAAAAGCCATCACATGGAATTTAAAACTGAAATAGTAAACCATGCTGAAAAGGGGGAAGTTTCTACGTACATTGGCTGCAATCTCAGATTAGCCCGTACAACTGTGGTCATGATGATAACAACAAAGATCGCGTCTGTGACCGCATTACAGTTCGACTCCTATGATGTTCACTGTGATTACTAGGCAGTGTAGTTGCCTTATGGTCAAGATGGAGAGATTGCTACAGCTTTGGCTTGAAGACCAGAATCGACAGCGTATCCCAGTGAGCCTCATGATAATACAGGAAAAGGCAAAAATATTGTTCGAAGAATTGAAAAGAGAAAAGGGGAAGGGAGTGCAAGTATAGAGTTTGTGGCTAGTAGGAGTTGGTTTAATCATTTTAAAGTTCATGCTAATTTGCATAATAAAAGAGTGCAAGGTGACGCTGCTAATGGTGATGAGGAAACAGCAAAATTGTTTCCTATTGCCTTGGCTGAGAAAATAAGGGAGGGGGGTTACCGTGCCAAACAGGTATTTAATGTGGATGAGACTGGCTTACTCTGGAAGCATATGCCTGGTCGTACATACATCCCAAGGAGAAGACAGCACCAGGCCATTAAGTCAGCAGGGAGACTGACTTTGCTTTTGGGAGCTAATGCTGCAAGTTGAAGCCCTTGTTGATTTATTTGGGAGAAAAACCATGGGAACTCAAGGGCATTTGGAAAGGTCAACTACCAGTCATCTGTAAGGCTTGGATAACCCTTCAAATATTTGAGGACAAGTTCAGTAACCATTTTCTGCCTGAAGCGGAGAGGTACTGTGCTTCCATGCTTCTGCCCTTTAAGGTGTTGCTAATCTTGGACAATGCCCCTGGTCACCCTGTCTATTTGGATGACTTTCATCCAAATATAAAGGTTGTTTACCTTCCAACTAATACCACTTCCCTGTTACAGCCAATGAATCAGGGGGCCAATGCATTTTTAAAGGCCTACTACCTCCAAAAAAAAATTCCTATGGCTCTCAGGGCAACTGAGAAGGATAAAGAACTTGACTCTCAAGGACTTTTGGAAGTCGTACAATATTCTTCATGCTGTGAAGAATATTGCTGATGCTTGGGAGGAAGTGATGCAAACGAACTTAAAGGGGACATGGATAAAAGCATACCCAAATTTTGTAAATGACTTCCGAGGCTTTGTTCAGACAGCTGAGGCTGCAACCAAGAATGTAATTGTCATGATTAAGGTGCTCAATTTAGAAGTGGAGGCTGATGATGAAAAAGAGCTTCTGAAATCCCATGGCGAGGAGTTATCTACCGAGGACGTCATTCAACTGGAGGAGCAGATGACTGAAGAGGACAAAGAACTACCAAGCCCAGAGCCCAAGAGATTCACAACCAAGGGAATAGGAAGATTATTTATTATTATTGTATT
>JAXCGZ010007154.1:5000-14384 GCA_037179515.1 Halocaridina rubra | reverse complement strand
AAACAAGTTTTCTTCCGAAGCTTCAAACTATGACCTCTAGTTCTAGAGCCAACCATATCGAAATATCGATCCCTATCCACTCTATCATAACCATGAAGGAATTTAAAGACTGTCACCATATCCCCCCTTACTCTTCTAGCTTCGAGTGATGGCAAGTCTAATTCCCTCAGCCTCTCATCATAACCGAGATTGCGTATTTCTGGCACCAGTTTCGTGGCATGTCTTTGAACTTTTTCAAGCTTAGCTATGTGCTTTTTCAAGTGCGGATTCCAAAAGGGGGCTGCATATTCGAGTTTTGGCCTCACATAGGTTACATAAATATTTCTGAACATTTCCTTGTCCATGTGCCTGAAGGCTACCCTTACGTTTGATAAGAATGCATATGCTGCCCTTACTACGCCATTTATATGTATTTCTGGAGACAAATCTGCCAGTATGTTTACTCCTAGATCTCTCTCATTTTCTGTCTCTTGAAGTTGTACTCCAGCCACCGAGTAGTCAAGCTTGGGCCTTCTTGCACTTGTACCCATTCTCATTACCTTACATTTTGAGGTATTGAATTTCATTAGCCACTTTTCTGATCACTCATGCAGATTATTTAGATCCTCCTGAAGTTCTCTACCATTGTTCTCGTTTTTTACTTTCTTCACAATCTTTGCATCATCTGCAAACATATTCATGAATGAATTTACAGACTCTGGTAGGTCATTTACATATACAAGGAACAAAAGTGGCCCTAAAACTGAACCCTGTGGAACTCCACTACTAACTCTTCTCCATTCAGACACTGAGTGTCTTACTCTAACCCTCTGTTCCCTTCCTTCTAAGTAAGTTTTTATCCATTCCAAAACATTTCCACCTATTCTAGCCATTGATTGCAGCTTCCTAATAAGTCTCCCATGTGGAACAGTGTCAAATGCTTTCTGGAAGTCTAGGAATATGCAATCTGCCCAGCCCTCTCTTTCCTGTAAGATTTGGCTTACCTCATCATAAAATTCTAATAAGTTTGTTACTGTTGATCTTCCTTCTCTGAAGCCATGTTGCCTCACTGACAAAAAGTTGAAGGATTCCAAGTGAAGAGAGATATGTTTCCTTAGTAGTTTCTCCATAAGTTTGCAAACTATGCTGGTCAAGGAAACTGGTCTATAGTTCAGAGCCGTATCCCTCCTTCTCTTTTTGAAGATAGGTATCACATTTGCTTGTTTCCAGCATCTTGGAATCTCCCCCGACTCCAGTGACTCCTTAAATATGATACTTAGTGCCACTGATATTGTGTTTGCGCATTTTTTAAGCACATGAGGGGATATGTCATCAGGACCTGTAGCTTTATGAACATCTAAATCCATCAGCGCTTTGCATACCTCTGTGGCTGTAAGGTTGATGTTCTCTAGTACCGGCCCTTGAGCTTCTATCACTGCAATCTGAGGGGGTGGGGTATTTTCTACTGTAAATACTGACTGAAACTCCTTGTTCAATTCTTTGCAGATCTCTTCGTCCGTCTCAGTGATGCTTCCATCCGCTCTCTTTAGCCTTAAAACCTGTTCTTTTACCTTCAGTTTTCCTCTGATAAAGCTGTGGAAAAGCTTGGGATTTTCTTTAGCCTTCCTGGTGATGTCCCTCTCATAATCTCTCTCTGCCTCTCTCCTTTTACTTAGGTAGTCATTTCTTGCTCTTTTGTAGGTTTGCCAGGCATTTATGTTTTTTCTCCTCCTATACCTTTTCCAGCATTTGTCTCTCCACTCCTTAGCTCTTTTACACCCATTATCGAACCATTTCTCTCTGGCATGAATTACACCTACTTTGGTGACAGGTATGCAGCAATCTACTATCTTCCCATATTTCTCACAAAAGATGTCATACATTTCTTGTACAGATATGTTGTAAAATAAGGTTCTCCAGTCAATAACTGCAAAAAGCTCATTCATTTTGATGTAATCTCCTTTCGGATAGTTCCTCCTCATGTCCTCAGTGCCTCTACTCTCAGGAAGAATGTCTTCAATGATATACTCCATCAACAACACACAGTGGTCACTCTTTCCAATTGGTGGTTCATACTCAATATTTTCAATATCCAACACATTATCTGTGAACACCAGATCAAGTAGTGATGGCTCATCCCCACCCCTGGCTCTTGTTGGTTCCATTACATGTTGGTGTAGGAAATTCCCTTGTACGCAATCTAGGAATCTTGCCCCAAATGAGTCCTCACCACTGTGTGGGTCAAGATTTATCCAATCTATCTCTTTATGATTAAAGTCTCCCATAATCAAAATCCTACATTTTTTCTCCCGTGCCATGTTAACAACTGAGTTTATGACTTCAATCGTACCTATATGACTTTCCTCATAAATTTCAAGCCTATTTTGGTTCCTTGGTGGGTTGTATACAACAGTTATTATAATGCTCTCTGACCCAGTATTTATGCGAGCAACAAGAAATTCCCTGAACTCACTTTCTATAGCCAAGTTTATTTCTTCAACTTGAATCCTCTCACTTATGAGCAGTGCTATCCCTCCACCAGTCCTCTCAGATCTTTCGACCCTTAGTATTCTGAAGCCCTTAGGAAAAACTGTGACACTGTTTATGTGTGTGTGTTCGTGTGTGTGTGTGTATTTGCATAAGTATACTATTTTAAAAATACCCACTTGTCGAGTTAGTGAAATAAAGGCATATACTAATAATAATAATAATAATAATAATAATAATAATAATAATAATAATAATAATAATAATAATAATAATAACAATAATAATAATATTTATCATTATTATTATTATTATTATTTTTAATATTATTTTCTTAATCAAATACATCATATATATATATATATATATATATATATATATATATATATATATATATATATATATATATATATATATATATATATATATATATATATATATATATATATATATATATATATATTATATATATATTATATATATATATATATATATTATATATATATCTGATATTCTGTGCACTTTTTAATTATTTGTTGGTTTATTTGCGTACATGTATATTTTTCTATTAATCCAATATCTGTACATGGGGACATGTGCGCTAGGGCTCTCCCAGTGGACATGTAATTGTACAGATGTGTTTGATATCAATTATATAATTTTCATCAGACATTTGTTCCGGTTTTACGTCACGGACTCCCTTTTCTACCAAGGGGTAGGACAGTTGCCTTTTTGCGAAGGACTTGTTTTGGCTTTTGTTATCGTTACCCTGAGTGCATACCCTTGCTAACCTCAGATCGCAACGGGGGACGAACCCTGGACTGACGGCTAAAAGTCGCGGACGCTACCGCGTGAGCCACGGTGACTACCAATTTTCATCAGACATTTAAACTTCTTTATTTAATGTTCTATAAGAAGAAACAATACCCTGAAAATATAATTTAAATACTTATATTTGATTTACTCCTCCTTTAACATTCACTCACTCACTCATTCACTCCTCCTCCCCCTCTTCTATCATTCAAGAAAAGGATATGATGATATCCTACTATCTATCCTTCACAGAGGAGATTAACAGCTTATGTTGGCAGGATTAACAATGAAATCCCATTCATCTCATCTGTTTAGAGGTTGATTCGCTAATACGGTTTAAGGATTTATGAGACATCTGAGTAGGATTCTTATTGTTTATGCATACAGTCGCTGTCCATACTCTTAGGCCTCTTTCACACCAAACAGGCACGTCGCACGTGGTATGTCACGTGCGACGTGCCGCTTTGGCATGTAAACGGGGTTAATAATAAAGATGTTAGCAAGAATAAGAAAAATATCAACAGGGATAATGAGAGAGAGAGAGAGAGAGAGAGAGAGAGAGAGAGAGGAGAGAGAGGAGAGAGAGAGAGAGAGAGAGAGAGAGAGAGAGAGAGAGAGAGAGAGAGAGAGAGAGAGAGAATTATTGAACAGAAAATTATTCATTATTTCTTCATCTTTAAATTCACAATAATTTCTCAAACCCAAATGATCTAGCAACACTAGTGATTAATCACGGGATTCAGGGTTGCCAACTGCAGCGAGACCACCAAAGTCATCTAAAATCTGTTAGGAGAAGCCACCCAATATACCGGAAGTATCGTTCTCACTGGCTTCCAGTTTTGCGGTTTACTCTGGAAGGAGAGATAGATTATGACAATATAAGGCGAGATTGAGGCAATTAGTAGTGTCCGTGGCAAAATGGTAGAGTCCGCGACTAGCCCCAGTAGCACTGCTATTGCTCATCTAATTAGACATGTATATATGAGTATATGAATGCATAAGAATATATATAGGTACATGTGCATGAATGTAAATGCATATGTACACACTTATTACTCTAACCTGAAAAGTGTTATACTATATCTGCTTCAAATTGTCTGCAGTGGTACTGTAGTAGAGTAGAGATCTAACTTAAATGATAGCACTCAGCAAGGGCTATTGAAAATTATTGTTAAAAATATCACTCTTAATCAATAATCGCAGAGTGCACTTCTGCTATTAATACATGTAAACCATAATAATATTGCTCTTAATTAGTAATCGCAGAGTGCCCTTCTGCCAACAAACAATTATTAAACTATAAATTATTCTTAAATGCTTGCTATGATATTTAAAATTAATTACAAATTCTATTAATATTTTATTCATACATAACCAAATATAGATTGTAATGTTTAACAACTGCAATATCACTGGGAGTGCCCATGTGCACGTCCCCATGTACAGTTATCTGAATAAATAAAAAAAATGGCGGCAGGTTGAGGGTTCGCGCCCTGTCACGGACTGAGGTTAGTAAGGGCATACACTCAGGGTAACGATTACATAGGCCCAAACTAGTCCTGCGCAAGACGGAAACCGTCATTGCCCTTAGTAGAAAAGGGAGTTCGTGACAACGAATCAAGGTAAGATTGAGGTAAACTGTGTAATATATAAGTAAAGAATCTCTATGCCCAGGATAATGACAATAAAAGTGTAAACTGGGTAGCATAATAATATAGAGAGGGGCATTACAATGGTAGAGGAGAATGAGGTAAACTCTATAAAATATGGGTAAGGAACCTGTATGCTCAAGATCATTATAATAATGATAAGCGGGTAACTGGGTATCAAAATAATGAGAACTGACCCGAAGAAATTTAAATGGTTTTGTTATTTAGAGTTATATTAATGATATAAGCATTAGCTATTACAAAAGCAGATGTTGTCAAGAAGATGCAGAGATACGAGAATAAGACTCTTTTCCGCAAGCACAATTAGCGAAATAAACTCAGACAACTATATGCAAACACATTTTAGTAACATAATGCAATATACAATAAAGGCGATGTATGTGAGGCCGCTTTCACATCAAAGTGGCACGTCGCACGTGGCATGCCATGTGCTACTTTGGTGTGAAAACGGCTTTAAATACACACATACAAGCACACACCTGTTAATAAATAAATATCGGATCTTGTAAAGAAGAGCAACCCCATGGTATCTAGGGTTATTCATATTTACAAGGCAAGTCACCTAACCAAAGTATTTACGGGGTTAATTAACAGTACATCGAGTTCTAAGGTTACTCATTTTCATAACATGCATATACTGGCAAAAAGGCAATATCAATTAGTGATCTGAAAAAAAGTTCTGAGATGAACTGATTTGCTATATAATAATAATAATAATAATAATAATAATAATAATAATAATAATAATAATAATAATAATAATAATAATAATAATAATAATAATAATAATAAATATAATAATAATGATACTACTACTACTACTACTACTACTACTACTACTACTACTAATAATAATAATAATAATAATAATAATAATAATAATAACAACAACAAATATCATAATGAAAGCCCATAAAGCAAATGCATACACGCGATGCTTAGACAAAATACAAATACATTACCATAGTCCTCGTGAAAAAACGTAAACAAATACACATACACACGCATTCACAAAACACACACACACACACACACACACACACACACACACACACACACACACATACACACTGGTAGAAACTATGCTTAAAGCGAAGCTGACAAGTTAATCTGGTATTAGGAAGTTGTTGGACAAAGTTGTTTTTGTTGTTTGTTATGTAAAGGGAAGAAGAGGGGGGGGGAAGAGAGGAAACAGAAGGGAAAGGGAAGAAATAAGGGAGTAAGTAGTAGATGTAATAAAGATGGGAAAAAGAATGTATTACGATAAAAAGGGAAAAGGAGAACATATAGAGGACAATCGCTTGTTGCGATGAGGAAAATGTTAATGATAGAGAAAGTATTTGATTAATTAGGATAGGAAGAGGAATAAAATACGGAAAGAAGAACATGAGGAAATAAATGACTGGAAAATGAAAAGGAAGGTGTGTGTGTGTGTGTGTGTGTGTGTGTGTGTATATATATATATATATATATATATATATATATATATATATATATATATATATATATATATATATATATATATATATATATATATATATTATATATAAATGGTTTACCATCTATTCTGGGAACAGGATTACCTAGTTGAGAATCTCCCCATCAATACTCTCTCATCTCATCGTAACTTGGGGAACCTCAGAACAAATGTTTAAAGAACTTGTTCAAGTCCATCAGCTCCGACTGCCAACTGGGATATGAGAGAGAGAGAGAGAGAGAGAGAGAGAGAGAGAGAGAGAGAGAGAGAGAGAGAGAGAGAGAGAGAGAGAGAGAGAGAGAGAAACACTCAAACAAGTGTTTCTCTCTCTCTCTCTCTCTCTCTCTCTCTCTCTCTCAGCATTCTCAGGATCCTCAACAGCATTCGGATGGACGTCATACCCGGGATTTTCGTCATCAGAATCGTCAAATCCCACCTGGTACTCGAGGATGGAGACGAGACTCGAGGATGAATCACAGTCTCTATGATCTCGACCAACCACGGCGCTACCCCCAGCGTCCCCGGGAGAGGGAGAAATTGCAGCAGCTCTACAGTCGTCGACAGCCCTGTTCAAACTGTGGGGAAATAAACCATGATCTTTCCCACTGTTGGTTTAACTATAGACTTAAATGTGGTCACTGCCGTGAACATGGCCATAAAACAAGATTATGTCCCTTAAATATATAGCAATCACATTGTAATACAGGCTTATTGAAACAGTTCATAAACATACAACACATCAATGCACAATCACTTCTGGGTAATTTCGAAAATATTGCACTAATGATCAGAGAAAATAACGTGGATATAATGTGTGTTTGTGAAACTTGGCTCCAAGCAAATATGCAGTCTGGTTTTGTTGCTATACCTGAGTATTCTTTTTATCGATTTGATGGCGGTAGGGGTGGGGGTGTGGGGGTGTATGTAAGAAATCATCTAACGGTCTCCCTATTAAAGACCCCTGAAGTCGAGCGACCTCCTCATCTCGAAGACATTTGGTTGACTGTTCAGAGTAGGAAATCCCCTTCATTCATCCTGGGATGTGTATATAGACACCCACATGCACTCAACGACACCTTTGATTACATCTCCGAGGTATTTCGGTCGGTCTGTTTGAGGGGCAAACCTCTCATTATTATAGGCGACTTCAATGATAATCTCCTTCTTCCTAATAATAAAATGGGGAAATTAATTCAATCCCTCCACTTAAATCAGCTTGTGAATAAAGCAACCCGTATCACCGCTAATTCCTCCAGCATAATTGATCTTATAATTACCAATACACCTAGTTTTATAGTTCACCACGATGTCTTACCTTGTCCTGTAGGAGACCACGAGCTTCTAATAGCTACAGTTAATGTCAGGAAGGAAAAGAGACCGCCAATTGTTAAAACTTTCCGATCTCTTGAGAATTATTCTCAAAATTGTTTCTGCGACACTCTTCTTAATGAATACAACATCTTAAATTCAATACTAACTACAGATTGTGTAAATTATCAAGTTTCTACTTTTACTGATGTTTTTACGAGATGTTTAAATGAATGTGCCCCTCTTACAACCAAAGTCATGACACGCCCTCCTGCCCCGTGGATTGACTCTCAGTTAAAAGAGCAAATGAAAAAGAGAGATGACCTCCAAAGGCAATTTAAATCTGATAGACAAAACTCCGAGATGGAAAGAGCCTATAGAAGAGAAAGAAACCTTACTAAAACAATGTTGTCCGAAAAGAAGAAAAATCATTTCAGGGAAGAATTTTCAAAATATAAGGGAAATATCAAAGGAACTTGGAATGTTATAAAAAGAATAATTCCTGCAAATAAGGAAATCTTAGAAAATTCTGACCTTCTCAGTGATAATGTGGAAAAGCGAGTGAATGATTTTAATAAGTATTTTGCTGAAATAGGTAAGTCCACATATGAAAAGTCCCAAGATAATAATGACTTGATTATTAATCAACCACATAATTGCCAGCCTCCAGCTGAAAGAAATATTATCAATAATTTTAGACCGCACCCAATCGATTTAATCACACTTATTCTTATCATAAAGAACCTCAAACCAACAAACTCTTGTGGTTCCGATGGGATACAACTTCGCTTCCTAATTGACTCATTGCCAGTTACAGTATTTTTCATTTTAGTCATTGTTAATACATCCATTGTTACAGGCAGTTATCCTAACCTCTGGAAGCATCCCTATATCATCCCCGTTTTTAAGAGTGGAGATACTAATAATGTTGAAAATTATAGGCCAATCTCTCTTCTCAGCATTCTGTCTAAAATACTTGAGAAGGTAGTTGCCACCCAGTTAATAAATTTCCTTGAATCAAATTGTCTATTATGTGAAGAACAACACGGTTTTCGGCCTAAACTTTCGACCGAGACGGCCCTACTTAAAATTACTGATAAAATTTATAGTAATATTGAAAATAAGAAAATATCACTTTTATTATTGTTAGATTTGTCTAAAGCATTTGACAGTGTACACCATCAAATTCTAATGAGAAAACTTTCCAAAGTTCATGTTGACTCATTTTGGTTCGAAAATTATCTGAAAGATCGAATTCAATCAGTTCGAATGGGCTCGACTCTCTCTTCTTCTTTAGATATCAGTTTTGGCGTTCCTCAGGGTTCAATTTTGGGTCCTCTGCTTTTCTTAATATATGTTAATGATTTACCTCAATTTATAAGAGATTGCCTACTTGTCATGTATGCTGATGACACCCAGATTATGCTTACTGGTGACATTGATAGAATTCCTGAAATCTTAAAAAGGGCTGAAGATATATTAAACTGTGCCAAAAGTTATTTTAACAGTAATGGTCTTTTACTGAACGAAAATAAAACTAAATTCGTTATTTTTGGATCAAATCAATACCTGTCCCGCATTCCTGAGAACATCAGTATAAATTTCAACAATGTTTCACTCTTCCCATCTAATAAGGTTAAAAATCTAGGA
>JAXCGZ010007153.1:5000-7500 GCA_037179515.1 Halocaridina rubra | reverse complement strand
TTTCCTTTGAATGATTAATTTGTTTTCGTCCCATTAGGCTGTTTATTGTATTCCAGGTGGACTTGCTGTTTCCTTGTTCCTTCTTGAGCTTATCCTGAAAATATCTATTTTTTGCAGCTCGGAGTAGTGTTACTAATTTGTTCCTGTAACCTTTATATCTTTTCCAAAACACAAAGGCCATTTTGATGCAAGCTTTTCTAATCGGTGTTTTTCTTTTATACTATTTTTTAATCCTGCAGTTATGCGTGGGCATCTGTTGTTTTTATTATTTACAGTCGATTTTCTTAGAGGAAAGCAGTCTAGAAATTTATCTCTAAATGTACAGTGAAATTTATCAAACACTTCATTTGCATTATTTACATAAATGATATGTTGCCATTTTTCATGTGATATATCTCTAGTAAATTTAGGTATGTTATCATCAGAGTAATGTCTTTTTTCTACATATGCATCAAATTTATGTACTTCTTTTTTAAACTGGGAGTATACTGCGAAATGATCTGTTATGTCGGTGTACACTATGTAATTACCTATGTTGTCTTCAAGATTTGTGGTCCAGATATGATCGATTAGAGATGCACTATTTTCAGTTTCTCTCGTAGGTTTAGTAGTTATTGGAAAGCAGCCACGTGAATGCATTAAGTTTATAAAATCAGTTTCTCTTTGATCATTTATTTTAAACAAATCTAAGTTCCAATCACCGAATTAATAAATAGTTTTGTACTTTTTTCTTGCTGCAAAATCAAATACTTTCAGTAAAGCTTCAAGGAATTCAGGCATGTTCCCCTTTGGTGGTCTATATACAGATGCAAAGAAGCAATTTTCCTTACCGTTATGTACCTATACACTAACACATTCAATGAATCGTTCCATCATACTGCACTCCTTTATAACACTCGAGTTATACTTATTAGCTACATACATACATACACCTCCACCTTTCCTGTCTCTGTTCTGAGTGAACATATTGTACCCTGCTATATTTTACAATGATTCAATATCATTATCCAGCCTAGTATCCGAAAAACCCATTACATCACATATATTATTTTCTGTTAAACATTGATCAACAAATATTTGAAGATTATTTGCAAGACTTTTAATGTTCATGCACATAAGCGGAAATGCATTAGATTTATTTAAATTTGAATACAGTTCATTTAAGTATATATAAATTGAAAAAGTGTTGGTTGCGTTTCTCATATTATTCAAAAACAAATCTATTTCATTTTCAAGATCAAGTGGGTTAAATATCATCTTATCAAGTTCACTGATACATAAATAATTGGGAAGTACTTTGTCGTTGTTTGTTAGCCTTATAAGTTCATCGTCACTAATGGAATAGTATGGGAGGTATCTATTTACAGCCATGGTGAAGAAATAAATTATACTACTTTTACATTATTGACTTACAAGCTACCATTTACTTCTACCATATCTTACCGGGTTCTTCCGGTCATTTATTGATTTAGGGTGCGATCGTTTTATAGCTCCCGTGGCGGGAGACACGGCAGGAGGGGGTGCGGGTGATGACATATCACTCTCCCCCCCCACTCCCGCGCCCCCACCCCCGCACCACCGATCCTGGTCAACTCCTCATCCACGCCACCCACAGCACCCACAGCACCAGCCACACTCTCGGAGTTGTATCGTTCCTTCACGATGAGCTTCGTATGTTAAAAGTAGGCAAATTTTCCTTCTGATCTAGCCTTTTTTAGTTGAGGCATCTGTGCAGATTTTATTGCCTGTGATGCGACACACAGGTCATCATTAAGGTAGATCTTGGTGCCTTTCAACTTTTTGGCATTTCGCATGACCGTCTCTATGCCACAGTAGTGGGAGAAACGAGCCACTATGGTGGGAGGTTTGTCATCACGAAGTGGTCCCACCCTGTGAGCCCTCTCCAACGTCATGCCTTCTAGCTGTAATTTATCGGCTCTCAGGGCTGATACCATCGTCGTTGTTTGCTCCCAGCTCTCCCCATCGCGTCTCTGCGCTACACTGCTTAATCGGATGTTGTTTCTTCTGGAATAATCTTCTTGGTAATTCAAGCGTTCTTCTAAGGTGGTTATTTGTTGATTTGCAGAATTTATTTGTTGAGATAGATTATTGATTGTTCTTTGCCATTACTCTTTTCTTTCTCATGAATTTTAATAGTCGATTTGAGGTCATCAATTTCTCTCTGGCTGAACTCCAGGTTTGTGAATTCGAGTGATTTTATCCAGTCACTAAGCTGTTTCACCATTACCTCCATAGCATTCTTATATGCATTTTCTTGAGAGTCCAATAGTTTGATAATAACAGTTGGATCCATTGTTGTTAAGCAGAGCAGCGGTGGAAGCTCAGTGACGTCACAACACCAGTGCGCATGCGCAGAAGTCAGCCAACGGGTCAAGAGGAGATGTAGAGTAGGGATTCAAATCTTCCAAATATTTCATTTCAAAAAAAAAAAGTTCAGCACTACTCACAACTCCTGCAAAACCTTCAAGAGAGTCACTGT
>JAXCGZ010007153.1:0-2500 GCA_037179515.1 Halocaridina rubra | reverse complement strand
TGACGTAGGGTAATTACCTCCTTACGTTATATTATTATAATTATGGTAGCGTGGTTGGTGAAAGACATCTTCTATTCTATTCCTTTATTCTTATATTTAACATCTATGTACTCAGAGCTCCTATTACTACAGTTCCTGTCACGACTAATTCCTGAGTCCCACCCCAGAAAGGGGGAGGCTAACTCAGCTGTACTGTGTTAACTCTGCTGCTGGCAAGGCCCGGTCTCTAACTCAACTCACTGTGCCTTGGGTGGTTCTTGAAATACCCCAAGGGCAGGGGCGTGGCTTGTATGGGGAATAAAGGACTGGTTTATATCTCTCACCCTCTTGAGATAAGAGATACGCCAGATCCTATCACACTCTGGAGAGAGTGTTCAATGTTTCTTTTGACACCTAGCCAAAAGTCCTACGACATCCCTCCCCACCACACTGAAATATCTCTTATTTCAGTTTCATCATCCTAACTAACATTTGTTTACAATAAAAACGGGGCCGAATTATTTAAGTTATCATCTAAGAAATCCTATTTCTATGAACCCTCAACAAATTACACAAACATAACATATATATAGTACTTCTACAGACACTAGAGCATGCAGAGTCTATTTCCTTGTTGGAAATCTGTAATACAAACATCTTATATTTAACAAAAGTAACCTTAATCACTATGATTTCAGTGTGTAACTAATATCAAACATTAATTAAGATCAAAAGTCAGTTTAAATCAAAACATTAATTCATCTACTTCTCTCGTTTCTTTAAAAGACAAAATTGAGTTAATTACAGTAAAATTATGACTCATTTAGAACATTAGCAAACAATTAAGTAGAGTATTAGCATGTATAAACATGTAAAATGCAATAGACCATAACATCAATAGTGATTTCTATAAGAAACCTTATCTTATAATTTCTACTCTTATTGTTACTATGGGCATTAATTTATTTTAAAATTTGGCCTTAAAACTACTCCTGAAACAAAACATGTTTTACTGTGTGTAAAGTCAAAACATTTACTATTTCCATATTCAATTACTATTCAGAGACCAATGGATAGGAGAACTTAATGGACACAAAGATTAAATCATAATTCAAATAATAATAATGCTAAAACAAAACACTAATATTATTTAAGCAGAAAAACAACTTATTAATCTTAGTGCAAATCATACAATTTATCAATGGCACTTATTCAAAACTATATCTAAGGGAGACTCTGAGTTTTCGCTTAAAATTATCTTAAAGCTAGAAAAACAAAAAAAAAATAAAAATAAAAATAAAAATATTTTGTCTTTTAGCACAGTGGACAAAGACGGTGGGGACATTTTCTTTCCCATTTTTTCAGTTCTAATACGGGGGTAATTTTAATTAACTAATAAGGGATTTTTAAATACCCTTCTTTCTCTCTTCACTAAAGTTTGGACATGTATAGGGATTATTTTTCTTTCTGTTTGAATCCCATCAACGCGTTGACGTGGCTTCTAAAGGTATTATTAAAATATTTTAAAATATTTCTGTGTTTCTTTTCCTCTCTTTTCACTACAGTTATGACATGTATGGGGATTTCCTTGTTTCTGGGATTTCATCAAGATTACATGGTTTTTTAAAGTAGTTTAAAACTTTTATTTTTTTAGGACTGCTTTCTCTGTCTAGGACGACTTTTATTTTCTCTGTCTAGGACGACTTTTATTTTCTCTGTCTAGGACGACTTTTGTTTTTTCTCTGTCTAGGACGACTTTTGTTTTTTCTCTGTCTAGGACGACTTTTGTTTTTTCTCTGTCTAGGACGACTTTTGTTTTTTCTCTGTCTAGGACGACTTTTGTTTTCTCTGTCCCTTGCTCATGAATTCTTGCTAGGCGCGATTCCACGGTTTCCCTCGGGGATTCTATTTTTTTCACTCCCCCGAAGTCCTTGCTGCAGGCCCAGGTTTGTTACCATATCTCCTTTACTCGGATAGGCAAGACAAAAAGGAAGGATGGGCACCTCTCTAATCCTTCCAGCCTGGCTTCCTCGTCCCGCCCTCGGCCGATCTTGACTAAGACCACCACGCAGGAGACCTGCAACGTCACAGCGATTCTCTTCCGTACGGCCATCCACACGTACCTTCGAAGCAGATCTCGGGATGAAAATTTGAACCTCTGTCACTACTACAGTTGTAAGAAAGGTTCCCTATGACTTCAGGGTACCAACAATGGCCATACGTTGGTAATCGAGGCTATACTTTGCCTCCCCTGCAACTGCAAGTGATTGCAATCTCTATTCAATGGGCACTAGGGACTTGTCTGAGCGGACAAAATCTAAAGACTTTTAGAACTTGCAGGTCGGGGCTGCCTAGGAATAGGGTGGTAATGGAAGGTATGTGTCTACACAACTAGATTATTATTCCAAGATACTTAGGGCTTAGCGACTGCTACATAGCATTACTCTACTATAAATGTCAAAAAGAACAATCATTAAATGCTGAGAAAAGCCACTAAAGAAACATTCTTATCAGCGGTGGC
>JAXCGZ010007152.1:0-10000 GCA_037179515.1 Halocaridina rubra | reverse complement strand
GTGTATGGCTAGGATCCCGTACGGGATCCTAGCCATACACAGAACCGCGTCAGAT
This sequence comes from Halocaridina rubra, assembly GCA_037179515.1. NCBI lineage: Eukaryota > Metazoa > Arthropoda > Malacostraca > Decapoda > Atyidae > Halocaridina > Halocaridina rubra. Next base: position 9,945 of record JAXCGZ010007152.1, on the reverse strand, counting down.
GCGTTTATGAAACGGATCCTAGTCACACAGAACCGCGTCAGATGCGTTTATGAAATCCATATATGTGCGTCTAGCTAACTAACAATATGGTATCCTAGGTTTACACTGTTTAAGAAATCGGGCCTTAATCTTTGTCCCCGTTTTTAAGAGTCGAAGAGAAATCACATGATTATATTTAAGTAATACTTCATAAGAAAATGTGATATTCAAACAGAAATCTGAGATTAACAGTTAAGACTATAGGCTACGTGGGTGGAGTGGTTCTCCTAAATGTCTGAAAAATTTTTGGCATTAAAAAAGAAATGAATATTTCTGAAATCTCGTGCCATACTCTTTCCAGCGTGCCAAAACCGTCCTGATCAAACTAAATCAGTATTCATTAACCTAGTCCATGTTTTTTTTTTTTTTAACTTCAAAGAACTCGCCACGATCTCCATGATTACTGTATACATTTTACACTACTTCAGATACTAAAGTGTTTTTTTTTTAGAACCAAAACTATTTTGAAGTTACACTGTTCTTTTATCATATTCACACTTGGCACCTGGTGACTTAAGCTAATTGGCCTACACAAGTGAAGCGCATGTAGTTGACGACCTTTTACTTTTATCAAACATACCAGAGAAATCCCAACTAAATACTATAGTTATCCTAATGATTATTCACTTTCTGGTATATGATATCAATGAAATTTATTACCAATGTCATCATATGTTGGTTGATGTAATAACTATAATTGATTCGGTTTTACGTCACGGATTCCCTTTTCTACCAAGGGCTAGGACAATTGCCTTCTTGCGAAGGACGTGTTTTGTCAGATGTAATCGCCACCCTGAGTGCATGCCTTTGCTAACCTCAGACCGTGGCGGGGCGCGAACCCTCGACCTGAGGCCTCAAAGTCGCAGATGCTACCGCTTTGCCACGGTGACTACTGGTTGATGTAATAACTATCTATATGAAAATAGTAAATTTCAGAGGACTATTTCCTTTTTCCAGGTCATTAAAATGCTGATAGTTGTAGTGGTTCTCTTCCTTCTGTGTTGGGGACCCCGCATTATTATGGAAATCTGCATTAATCTTGGACTCCAAAAATTCAACCAAGTAAGTTTCAGTTGTTACACTGACATTTAGAAAGCAGTTATACAGTACTTAGTGACTGAAATTTAGTTGTTAAATCTCATGTAAGTATTATGGGAAAAAAGAGTTGTAGTTTGACTGAATAAATCGCGATATATATGAGTAAATCACATGTAAGCATTATGGGAAAAAACAGTTGTAATGACGGAATAAATCGCGGTATATGAGTAAATCACATGTAAGTATTATGAGAAAAAGCAGTTGTAATGACTGAAGAAATCGCGATATGTCTGAGGTATGGGAAATTGCGTAGACTGGCAAAGGGTTAATATAAGTGATCTGTAAATAATTACCTTCGTTTACTGTTCTAATCAACCTCTAGAAAGCCTTAGGAACTGCTGTGTCATTTCCCCTAGATGAAATTGATGACACATTGTGTAGGAAGTTACTAAGAATTACGGTAACTTGATTCTTAGTTAATAAAGATTGACGTAGACTCGGTTCCAGTAATAATATAATGGTAGTTAAAGTTTCTTTATCAATCTCAGTATCTACATTAGTAGAATTCAGTATTAATATGTCATATTATGAGGTCAATTGCATATTGTATAAGGCTTAACTTTATGTAGACGTAGTAATATAAAAAAATATTTAGAGAATTATTTATAGCATTGTAGAATAATTGCATGTAGATTTATATCCTCGTATTAGGCATTTGAAGAATTACAATGTATGGTACAGTATTGTAGATGTGGTTTTAAATTCATTTTCAACAGAGCATATCATCTGGGTTTAGCGTAGTAGAAATTGTAGATATTTCGATGTTTAATACCTTTACACCTTTGTGAACTGGGCACTTAGAAACTATGCATCTGTGTATCTTCAGATATTCTACAATTTCAACATAGTCTTCGTTCTTCTTCCATTTATCCACTGTTGCATCAACCCAATCATATACTGCTTCATGTCGAAGAATTTCCAGAGGTCCATGAAGCGTATGTTTAGAGGACTTTGTGAGCCCTGTCGGAGACGAGGATGCTGTCCACGTCGACGGCCTCCTCCAAGGACTCTCCTCAACAGGGTCCTCACAAGGAGTATTTATTCCTCCTACTCGGGTGAAGGGACGACACGGCAAACTGACATGGAGACTATATCGTCTCTTTAAAAAGTTTTCTCCTTGGAAGCCTTGGTGATTAGTGGAGACCCTGGTGATTTTTTCCTTGGAAGCCCTGGTGATTAGTGGAAACCCTGGTGGTATTAGAAGTGTCATTAGAGAAAAAAAAGCTAATTCAGAATTGATTAGACTCAGTTTATGTCTAAGAGCAACCATGATTCAGTGCAGAAAGGTTAAGCGCTATAGGCCTATGCTTTATTGAAAAGTGACAGTGGTCGTTTTGCAGGGATGGTCAAATGCCTCCTGTAAAGAAAATGTTTTTTTTCAAACTCGTTGGATATTTAAGGTTTACTGTATCCTCGTATATTATAAACTAAGAATTCGTCAGTTTGAATATACTTTTAATGAAGTTTGGTGCTGTAAGACTCCCCATATGAGAAAATACAGTATTCATTCTCTTAATATACAGATCTAAGAATGGTATCGACTTTTGACATGGAGTAAAAAATTGATTCTGTGTAATAAAGTGTGACCCTTTTTTCAGTCCCATTGAAGCGAATACCATATTAAATATTTCTGACATTAAGCCCTCGTATTGATCATCACAGATTGTAATGAAAAGCATCAAACCCAGAAATAAGCTGTAATTCGACAGTTTCAAAGAGATGAATAGTAAACACCGCATAAAACTGTTCAGTGTAGGAATTACGTCAATTTTAGACTGGAAAAATATTTGTTTATAAAACGCTGTTGATGTGAACTGAATAGTGTCTATAGTATACTTGGTCTATATTAAAGCTTTCATATTTATAAGAAGAGAGAACAAAAATGCTGCCATTGTATATATTCAGCTATTATCTGAGTCTGCCTCTTGATACAAGAGTATTGAGTAATGGCAAGCTATCCATATGAAGTTTTACATCTTCAGTGTGACTTGAATTAGGGCTAATACGATGCCTATTTATTCTATCCAATGTGAACCTTGATTCCCAAAATGGATAACTTATATTCCTTAGAGTTGCTGCTAATTTGTGGTGTAAAGTCATTGTGCTTTTGCTATGATTAAAGAATTTTTGTGCTTCACTGAATCAATTACCAGTTAACTCTGTATCAATTTGTGAAGTGTTTTCATCAAGTGAAATGTTTCCGTGCTATATTTATATTCCAAATCCCAACAACTGTTTTTCCTAAAGAGCAGATTAGGAGACGAAGAACTCTCAAGCATCCATTGGATTAGACCTCAAAATCCTCTGGATAAGGAGTAAATCTCTAAGTTTTTCCACTAGACTGGACTCGAAAACAAAGGCCCGATTTCTTAAACAGTGTAAACCTAGGATACCATATTGTTAGTTAGCTAGGTACACAAATGGATTTCATAAACGCATCTGACGCGGTTCTGTGTATGGCTAGCATCCCGTACAGGATCCTAGCCATACACAGAACCGCGTCAGATGCGTTTATGAAATCCATTTGTGTATGTGTCTAGCTAACTAACAATATGGTATCCTAGGTTTACACTGTTTAAGAAATCGGAACAAAGATGAAGGGAGTTTAATGTATGATTTTTCCCTTTAGATTTCTGCTCAATCTGCTATATCTAGCGGAATACCCGCCAAATTGACAACACTTGTGGATAAGCTTTTGTGAGCTAGTTTCAAGCAACAAGAACAGAATAAGTGTCATACAGGTATTATTACTGCTGATTGCCTCTGGCCTCGGTGTTTATATCTAGGTGTGCTCTCCAGTACAAGCTTTAATACTCTATTAATGTTAAGTGTGAAAAATATGTTTTAATGGTTGTGCGCTGAATATGTAAAGTGGGGCAACGTGAAGAATTAAAAAAAAATTTAAAAATAAAATGGGGGAAGATCTGTGGATGGATGAGTGTGAAAGTGCATTATATAAGTATAAAAATGGGGGGAGAATGTGTGGAAGCAAGAGTATATATATGTACCTTATATGTGTAAAAATTATTGGCAGAAAATGTGTTTACGGACGAGTATGAATGTGCATCATATGTGTTGTTTTTGAACAGGCAGATTCGCCATTTTATATTACACAAATCTTCGTCCATTTAACGTTCCTAAGAGAACTAGAATTCTGTATCAAGTGGATCAAAAAGGACTTAGATGTCGTTTGAGATTATGTCTCTTTCTAATATAAAGGTGAAAAATAACAGCATAATTTTTATATTTTTTTTATTTCTTTTATTTTTTTAACTTCGTAGTTATATTTCTTATTTTCAATTTACTGAAAAGGGGGAGACGATTAAATATGCTTAGTAATAACTTAATAACTAATGTTATTTATTTGTCAATAGGTTTAATCATGAGAGGCCAAAGTATATATTCCTGTCTTACGAAAGTATTTTCTTGTCTTTATTAAAAGTATTGTATGTATATAAAAGAATACATAAAGTGAAATCATAAAAAATAATAATATTATATGTATACATCAATAAAACCTCCGTGTGCTTAGACTTTTTTTCCTTGTAATATTAAGAAATATTTTTTTTATTCGTATATCATCGGCTTCTGTACCCTCAAAGGATATATTATAAGTATGTAAGTTGCGTGAAGGGAGGTTTAGATAGAAATTTACTTCTACCCACTTACAAGGCAAAATGTCTAGGTAATAGTGTTAAGCACTATTTTTGTTATTATTATTATTATTATTATTATTATTATTATTATTATTATTATTATTAGTGGTAGTAGTAGTAGTAGTAGTAGTAGTAGTAGTAGTAGTAGTAGTGTCGTGTTACTATCCCAATGAGTGTTGCCAATGTCGTGGGATTACTATTTCACACGAGGGTTATAAATATAGTAGCGTGGTTGGTGAAAGGCTTCTTTCTTATATGTATTTATTTCTAGCTTACATATATGTACTCAGAGCTCCCATTACTACAGTTCCTGTCACGAACGATTCCAGATTCCCGCCCTCAAGGGGGAGGCTAGCTAAGCTGTGCTATGTCACGTCTGCTCTTGACAAGGCCCGGTCTCTAACTAACTCTTTGTAGTTACTAATGGCGGTCGATGGGGCATTCGTGGGCGTCACTGCCACCTGGCACATTTAGGCATGTCTGAAATGCCTTGTGAAGCTATAGGCATATTTAATATGCCTTACGACACTCCCCACCACCAAACTGAAATATATCATATTACAGATTGAAACATCAATACTTCTATGAGAGCCTTAAAATTTCTAACTATCATTATTTTACAAAAACGGGGCAGAGCTATCTAAGAAACTGACTTCTGAAACTATTATAATCTCATACAGTTATCTAAACAGAGTACAATAATATCAAAATTACTATGCAAAAAACTGACAAAGAAAAATCTGTTCTTTATAATAAGCATTGTAATCAAAATCACAAATTCAAACTTAAGTATTCTTAATTGCACCACATAGCTGGAAAGCATTGGCAAAATTACTTAAGAACAAAGGTAATTAAGCTATTTCATTAATCAATTAGTTCACAATACATTTAGACATGATGTATGAAAGTACTTTTAAAACAAAACATTTGTTATGGAGTGAAAAGTTAAAAACATTCACAATAACAATATGTAATTACTATTCAAGGACAAACTGATATGCGAACTTAATGAACATAATATAAAACATATTCGTCTATGATCTTTCTTCACAAAGATCTGCATACCACCTCTCAACCTAACAACTATATGAGGAGTGGATTCTTCTGCAAACTCAATGAACACAAAGATTAAATCATGATTCAAAACAATAATAATATTTAAGCAAAACAATGATAATATTTAAGTCTGCAAACTCAGTGAACACAAAGATTAAATCATGATTCAAAACAATAATAATATTTAAGCAAAATAATGAAAATATTTAAGTCTGCAAACTCAATGAACACAAAGATTAAATCATGATTCAAAACAATGATAATATTGAAGTAAAACAATGATAACATTTAAGCAAAACAATGATAATATTTAAGCAGAAAACAACTTATTATGATTTTTTAAAATTGTACAAGTTATCAATGACACTTATTCTAATAAACTTATATCTAAGGGAGACTCTGAGTTTTCACTTAAAATTATCTTAAAGCTAGGAAAAAATAAATTAAAAAAATATAAATTGTCTTTTCGCGTCGTGGTCAAAGACGGTGGGGACATTTTCTTACCCATTTTTTTGTCAGTTCTAATATGTGGGGGAACATACTTTGTAAGTTAACTAATAAGGGACTTTCTATACCCCTCCTTTCTCTTTTCACTAAAATTAGGACATGTATGGGGATTCTTTCTTTCCCACTTTTCTTTTTATTTGCTTCCAAATTTTTCTGAGATTTTCATTTTCCCAGCCCCCCCCCCCCCCCAAGGGTTATCATTGCCTAGGACTTGCTATTCCAATTCTTCTATTTTCACTCCTACGCTCGTCGTCTTCATTTGCGGGCCCAGGTTTGTACACGTACCACGAATCCTCTTCTTCTCTGGAGACTGGCAAGCCAAAAAACGAGGGCGTCGATGCATCATCCAGCTTAACTGGGACCCCTGCCGCCTGGCTTCATTCCTTTCTTGAAGTGGCTCTTGAATAGAACCACCTCTTACGAATACCTGCAGTGCCACAGTGCCTCTCACTTCAGTAGCTGAAAAACTTGCTCACACTAAAGTGTATTCTCAGGACGAAAATTAGATCCTAATGTCGCTAATACAAATGCAGAAAGAATACATATGACCTCTGCACACAAACAATGGCCTTTTGTCTGCATCCGGAGGTCATACTTCGCCTCCCTGCATCTGCAGGCGATTGCAATCTCTCCCATGGGTAAAAGGGACTGGTTTGTAGCAATCAAATTTGAAAATTGAAGGTCGGGGCTGCCTGGAAATAGGGTGGTGATGGAAAGTATGTGTCTACACCATTAGATTATTATTCCAAGATACTTAGGACTTAGCTTAGGAACTGATACCTAACATTACTCTACTACAGATATCAAAAAGAACAGTCATTAAGTGCTGAGAACAGCCATTAAGGAAATATTCTGATTAGCAGTGACTAATAACATCAAGCATGAATTCAAGATAAAAGATACAAATCATTTGGTTACTGATGATAGGATTTACTAAAATAACAATTATGCAAAAGGCCATGGAGTGATAGCAACAATAACAGTTAACATAATAACAATACTACAGTACTCAGGAATAGCAGTGCATATGCAATTGAGACTGGTATTTCGAAGTAAGAACAGAGTCTTACACTCATACTTCACAACGATGCTCTTTCTAACACTGTCTCCTTTGGCTATTCGAATTCCTGCAGTCATAATATGTGTATATATATATATATATATATATATATATATATATATATATATATATATATATATATATATATATATATATATATATATATATCTGTGTATATATACATGGAGCATATTCATCAACTTTCTGGTTGCCCACTTTTGTCACTGGGAGCATTATCTATTTTCTAAAACAGTTGCAATATGTGGCAGAAAAACTACTCATACAAGAATCACTTCTGCTGATGTCTTATCAGTATTTATGCAATATCAGCATGTAAAAACTTATCAACTGAAATACAACTTGGGCACACTTATCATCTGGCAAATTTGCACAGGAATTTAAAAAGAATCAATGATCATAATACTCTGTCAACACAGAGAAATAGCATTTTTCAGTATGTAAAGAGTAAAAGGATGAGAGAGAGAGAAAATATATTTTTCTTAAAAAAACAACAACATAATTTTCGCTTATAAAGCCCTTCTTTATGACTTGACTTCCTGCCTAACATTTCCTGGGTTCATTGTAGGTTCCTGGGTTCATTGCAGTTCCTGGGTTCATCCAGTGAGGACGTGCTTCCAGTAGCTCTAATCTTGACCAAACTTAGTACAATGGAGAGTGGTGGTGTTCTTTGTGCTGGTGGTGTTAGTGGTAGTGGTGTTGGTGGTGGTGTCGTTGTTGGTGCTGTTTGTGGCTGTGCTGGGGATTTGACCTCGTCTGACGCAAGCAAACTCATTTTTAATTTAAGAAATGAGTTGGCCGCAGTCAGGCAGGAGGTCAGATCCTTAGCTGAGGAGAACAGGGATCTGAGAGGTAAAGTAGAGGTGTTAACCAGGAAGGGTCGATTGAATAATGAAGACGACTGGAAAGTTGTGAATAAGGGTTCAACGAAAATGGTTCTTAAGAAAAATGATACTTTTAGACTACAGGTTGCTAATTCATTTGGGTCACTTAGAGATGAATGTGACAGTGGCGGCAGTAATTCTTCAGGAACCATAGAGTCAGATAGGTGTACTAGCGATCGTAAAAATGGAAGTGGGAAAAGCTCTCAGGTCAAGAGCCTAGGTAAGTCTCCCAAGGTCGGAGTAACCCATCCTCCGGATAAGTCTCGTTCTTTGGTAATTGTAGGGGATTCACTATGCAGATATGTAGACAGGAAACTCAGGCATAGAGTTAGAGGAAAATATTTTTTCCCTGGAGCAGGTATGAAGAAGGTGGGTGAGTCAATAAATAGCTGGATTGAGAAAAAAGATGTTGTTTGTTTGATAGCTGGGGGAAATGACGTGCAGGATGGTAGAAGTGAAGAGCTGATTAGGTTGTATAGACAAGCCCTGGATAAGATTAGGAAAAGGGGTGCAGTTCCTGTGATGTGTGGTATTCTCCCTAGGCTTAGCCAAAGTTCAGAGTGGTGGTCTCGAGCTATAGGAGTAAATGCTAGGATGAAAGTCTTCTGTCGGGAGAATAATATAGGTTTTATAGACGGGTGGGATCACTTCACTAGTCGTAAGCATATGTATGCAAGGGATGGAGTGCATCTTTCTAATTCAGGTGTCTCGGTATTGGCTGGTATGATAGACAGAGAGGTAGGGGGGTTTTGTTAGACACAAATAATGAAATGATTAATACTTGTGCAGAGAAATTAGTCAGTAAGGGTTCAGTAAATAGTGGGTCAAATAACTGGGAGTCTAAGGATAAGAACCATTTGTTACATAGAACAAATATTAACAAAAAGAATAGCCACAAGAAGGGTGAAGCTAGAGAAAGTTTAAAAGTATATTATACAAATAGCCGTAGTTTAGGTAACAAGATAGAAGAACTGAGAGCCATAGTATGTAGTGAGAGACCGGATATAATATGCATTAGTGAAAGTTGGATTAAATTAGAAAGCAAACACCTTAAAGCTGAGTACATAATTACAGGATATAAACTTTATAATGCTGATCGTAGTGCAGATAAAAGAGGGGGAGGGGTAATTATGTATATTAAAGATAGCCTCAGAAGCTGCATTAAGTCTGGAATTAAGACAAATCTAAATTCAGAAACCTTATGGGTTGAAATTAAAAATAATATAGAAAGTCTAGTTGTAGGAGTAGTCTACAGACCACCTGATCTAGATAATATAGAGTCGCAAGTTATATACGATGAAATTTCTAAAGTGAGCAGGTCAAATAGAGTTTGCATTGTAGGCGATTTTAATTTTAGACATATTAACTGGGAAACCATAACAGGTGATAGTAGCTCTAAGGAGTTTTTGGAAGTAGTAGAAGACAATTTCCTTTCTCAGCATGTACATGAAGCAACACGGGGAGTGAATACACTAGATTTAGTTCTTAGTAATAGAGAAGAACATAAGAACATAAGAACATAAGAATAGAGGACACTGCAACATGCCTACTGGCACACACGAGGCAGCTCCATTTTTGAATTGTATTTTCAGCATGTCTAACCTATTCTATTCTACTCTACTTATTT